>MU675731.1:74203-190849 GCA_026770625.1 Nicotiana glauca
CCCCCCCCCCTTCTAGAGGCCGAGGTAGAGGCCGGGGAAGGGGACAGGCCTGTAGTAGGGGATGAGGGCGTCCCAGAGCAGTTCCTACCCCGGCGGATTTCATGGCAGCACTGGGATTTTAGGAGGTCATGGGCCGCATGCTATGGTTCATGGACACTATGACTCATGCTGGTTTATTTCCAGCAGACCCAGCTACTTCACAGGCATGAGGGGGATCCCAGACCCCTACTGCTCAGGCTCTAGGTCATGTAGCTGCAGTATATCAAACTCTGGGTGTACTACCCGCAGATGGAGCTCAGCCAGTTGCTGCAGTGGCACCCCAGCCCAGGCCAGCTATGGATGGTGACCCATAGAAATTATTGGACATATGGACTAGGCTTCACCCTCTAGTCTTCGGGGGTGAGCATCATGAGGATGCTCAGGACTTCATTGACAGGTGCAGGGACAGAATGCACAACATGAGGATATTAGAGTCGCATGGAGTTGACTTCACTACTTTTCAGCTAGAGGGCAGAGCCCGTAGATGGTGGCAGTCTTATGCACTTGACAGACCAGCAAGTTCTCCTCCCCTCACTTGGGGTCAGTTTACAAAGTTATTCCAGGATCAATACATTCCACCCTCTGAGAGGGAAGAGCTGCGGTATCAGTTTGATCATCTAGAGTAGGGTCAGATGTCAGTGACTGATTATGAGGTGAGGTTCTCTAAGTTATCTCGCCATGCACTCATGATACTTCCCACAGAGGCAGAGAGAGTAAGGAGGTTCGTTACGGGGTTACACCCCACTATCCGATCTAGTATGGCCCAAAAGGTAGAGATGGGTACAGGGTATCAGCTAGTGATTGAGATTGCTCGCAGGATTAAGGGTTATCGTCTGAAGGGTAGAGAGCAGATGCAGTAGGATAAGAAGGCTAGATTCTCCGGAGAGTTCAGAGGCACCCCGGCTAGGGGTAGAGGTCAATTTGGGAGGGGTTCGCCCAGGATGCCCCCAGTTTCAGCACGACCACCTGCTCGGGGTGCTCTAGCGTGATCCTATTTTAGCACTATTCTAGAGATTTATTATCGCCCGCCAGCTATTCAGGGTTCCTCGAATGGGTATTTAGGTCCTCCGAATTTTTCCAGTTCTCATTTCAGCACTATGCAGGAGAGGTCATACCGCCCTCCGGCTATTCGGTCTTCTTTTAGTGGATCTTCGGGTTTTCAAAGTCATCCCTCCGGGAAGTAGGTCGCCACACCGTGGAGTTGTTTTGAGTGCGGAGACCCTGGTCACATGAGGAGATATTTTCCCAAACTTTGAGGCAAGGCGGTGCAGCAGGGTCAGCATCTCCTGACTCTAGCACTAGCTGTCCAGCCACCTTGAGGTGAAGGGAAGGCTGGTAGAGGCCATCTCTGAGGTGGAGGTTAGGCAAGGAGAGGTCAGGCAGCTACTGCTCAATCAGTAGGAGGTCAGTCAGCCGGTGCTCCAGCTAGATTCTATGCCCTTCCGTCCAGGCCAGATGCATTGGCCTCAGGTACCGTCATCACATGTATTATTTCTGTTGGTGGTAGGGATGCTTCGGTATTATTTGATCCAGGGTCTACTTATTCATATGTATCATCTGTGTTCACTCATTTCCTGGTTATTTCTCCTGAGCCTTTGGGCACTCCTGTTCATGTGTCCACTCTTGTAGGTGATTCTGTGGTTGTGGATCAGATTTACTGGTCATGTGTGGTCACTTACTATCATTTCGAGACTAGAGCAGATCTTTTGTTGCGTGATATGATCGATTTTGAGGTCATCCTGGGCATGTATTGGTTATCTCCATATCACGTCGTCCTTGATTGCCATGCCGAGACTATTTCACTAACGATGCCAGGGTTGCCGAGATTGGAGTGGAAGGGTTCTACAGTTGATACACCTAGTAGGGTTATTGCCTTTCTGAAGGCTCGGTACATGGTCGAGAAAGGGTGTTTGGCTTATTTAGCTTATGTTCGAGACACCACTGTAGAGTCCTCGACGATTGATTCAGTCCCAGTAGTTCGAGAGTTCGCTGATGTTTTTCTTTCTGAACTTCTTGGCATGCCTGTAGATCGGGATATTGATTTCTGTATTGATTTGGCTCCAGGCACTCAGCCTATATCTATTCCACAGTATCGTTTGGCTTCTAAGGAGTTGAAGGAGCAGCTTGAGGAGTTGTTGGCAAAGGGGTTTGTTAGGCCCAGTGTGTCTTCTTGGGGTGCACCAGTGTTATTCGTGAAGAAGAAGGATGGAACTATGCAGATGTGCATTGATTACCGCCAATTGAACAAATTCACCATCAAGAACAAGTATTTGTTGCCACGTATTAATGATTTATTTGACCAGTTGCAGGGTGATAGGGTGTTCTCTAAGGTCGACTTGAGGTCAAAGGTATCATCAGCTGAAGATTCGCGACTCAGATGTTCCAAAGACTGCATTCAGGACTAGATATGGCAATTATGAGTTTCTGGTGATGTCCTTTGTCTTGACTAATGCCCCAGCAGCATTTATGGACTTAATGAACAAGGTATTCATGCCTTATATTGATTCTTTTGTTATCGTCTTCATTGACGACATCTTGATATACTCACGCAGCCTGGGGGAGCACGAGCAGTATTAGAAAGTAGTGCTTCAGACCTTGCGAGAGCAGAAGCTATATGCTAAATTCTCTAAGTGTGAATTTTGGCTAGAGTCAGTGGAATTCTTGGGGCATGTTGTGTTAGGAGAGGGTATTAAGGTGGATCCCAAGAAGATTGAGGCAGTTCAGAGTTGGCCACGTCCTACTTCAATGACCGAGATCAGGAGTTTCCGAGGGTTAGCAGGCTATTACCGGCGATTCGTGCAGGATTTTTTACCTATTGCATCACCTTTGACAAGATTGACCCAGAAGGGTGCTCCATTCTGTTGGTCTGATGATTGTGAGGAGAGCTTCCAGAGGCTCAAGGCAGCTTTGACTACAGCACCAGTTCTTGTGTTGCCTTCCGGTTCAGGGATGTATATGGTATATTGCAATGCTTCACGCATTGGCTTGGGATGTGTATTGATGCAGGAGGGGCGAGTTATTGCATATGCTTCATGCTAACTAAAGGTTCATGAGAAGAATTATCATGTGCACGATCTAGAGTTGGCAGCGATAGTTCATGCTCTTAAGATATGGAGGCATTAATTGTATGGGATGTCATGTGAGGTTTATACCAATCATCGCAGCTTGCAGCACTTATTCAAGCAGAGGGATCTTAATTAGAGGCAGTGCAGGTGGCTTGAGTTACTAAAGGATTATGACATCATCATTCTTTATCATCTGGGCAAGGCGAACGTGGTCGCGGACGCCTTGAGCAGAAAGGTAGAGATTATGGGTAGTTTGGCATTTATTCCAGCAGCGGAAAGACCACTAGCTTTAGACATTCAGTCCTTGGCTAACAGGTTTATGAGGTTGGACATTTCGGAGCCCAGTCGGGTTCTTGTATGCACGGTTGCTCAGCCTTCATTACTGGGGAAGATAAAGGCCCGACAGTTCGATGATCCACATTTGGCGGTCCTCAGATATACGGTGCTTCAGGGGGTGCCAAGGAGGTTTCTATTGGTGAGGATGGTGTTTTGCGGATCCAGGGTTGTCTATGTGTTCCTAATATTGATGATATAAGGAAAAGGATCCTAGATGAGGCACACAGTTTGCGGTATTCTATCAACCCGGGAGCTATGAAGATGTATCGTGATTTGAGGCAGCATTACTGGTGGCGGGGGATTAAGAAAGACATAGTGAAGTATGTGACTAAGTGTTTGAATTACCAGCAGGTCAAGTATGAACATCAGAGACCGGGTAGCCTACTTCAACAGATGCCTATACCGGAGTGGAAGTAGGAACGCATCACCATGGATTTCGTAGTTGGGTTGCCGCGGACTTTGCGGAAGGTTGATTCAGTGTGGGTCATTGTGGATAGGTTGACCAAGTCGACTCATTTCATTCCAGTGGCGACTACTTATACGGCGGAGAGGTACGCTCAGATTTATATTCGGAAGATAGTCTGATTGCACGGTGTGTCGGCTTCCATCATATCAGACAGAGGCCCTCAGTTCACTTTGCACTTTTGGAGAGCCGTTCAGAGTGAGTTGGGGACCTGTGTAGAGCTTAGCACAGCATTCCATCCTCAAACCGACGGGCACTGAAAGCAGACAGTTCAAATTTTAAAGGATATTCTTAGAGCATGTATGATTGACTTTGGAGGGCAGTGGGGTCAGTTCTTGCCTTTAGCGGAGTTTGCATACAACAACAGCTATCAGTCCAGCATAGAGATGGCCCCGTACGAGGCTTTATATGGTCAACGTTGTCGCTCTCCTATCAAGCGGTTCGAGCCCCGTGAGGCTAAGTTACTTGGTACGAATTTGGTACAGGATGCTTTGGATAAGGTGAAGTTGATTCAGGAGAGGCTTCGCACAGCTCAGTCCAGACAGAAGTGCTACGCGGATCAGAAGGCGCGTGATGTATCATTTATGGTTGGTGAGAAGGTTCTCTTGAAGGTCTCGCCAATGAAGGTCATTATGAGGTTCGGGAAGAAGGGCAAGTTGAGCCCGAGGTTTATTGGTCCCTTTGAGGTGTTGAGACGAGTTGGGGAGGTTGTCTATGAGCTTGCTTTACCCCCTAGTTTATCGAGAGTTCATCTAGTTTTTCATGTATCGATGCTTCAGAAGTATCATGTCGATCTATCATATGTGTTGGACTTCAGTACTATTCAGTTGGATGAGAGTTTGGGTTACGAGGAAGAGCCAGTTGCCATTGTTGATAGACAGGATTGCCAGTTGATGTCCAAGAGGATTTTTGCGGTGAGGGTCCAGTGGAGGGTCCAACCAGTTGAGGAGGCGACCTGGGAGTCCGAGGAGGAATGCGGAGAAGATATCCCCACTTATTCAGCAGTTCAGGTACCTTTCTATGTCCGTTCGAGGATGAACATTTGTTTAAGAGGTGAAGAATGTAACGATCCGACTGGTCATTTTGCCTTTTAGAACCCCGTTCCCTTAACTAAAACTTCCTGTGCTTGCTTTAGCTAATTTACGACTTGCGGGGACGGTTGGTTCAGGAGTTAGAAGAGTTTTGAGTGAAATATGTCCAATTGTTTCTTTAGGATTCTCTTAAAATACCAAGTTTGACTTTGGTCAACCTTTTTGGAAAATGGATCCAGATTCATAATTTGATGGTCCCGGAGGGTCTGGGGGAAAATATGGGACCTGGGCGTATGTCTGGAATCAAATTCCGAGGTCCCTAGCCTGAGTAATGATTTTTTATTAGAAATTATTAAATTGAAGTTTTAAAGAATTAAAGAAACTTAAAAATCATTGATTTCCTGGTATCGGGCTCGTATTTTGATTTCGAAGCTTGGTATAGGTCCAAAATATCGTTTAAGACTTACCCATAAAATTTGGTGTCAATCCGAGTAGTTTAAGGGAGTTTTGACCCGTTAGAGGAGATTTAAGAACTTGAAGTTCATTAGTTTGATTCATTTGGTTTTAGGGGGTGATTCCTAAATTTAGAGTTGTTTCAGGTGTTCTGAGAGTTCGAGTAGGTCCATCTCATTATTTCAAACTTGTCGGTATGTTCGGGCGGGGCCCGGGAGCCCCAAGCGTCAAACAGACGAGGCTCGAGTAAAGTTGAAATTTTGAGAAAGAGCTGAGTTGCTGCTTCTGTCATAACCGCATCTGCGGTTCTTGGACCGCAGATGCAGGACCACAGGTGTGGTCAGAACTCCGCAGAAGCGACCAGGGGTGATCCAAGCCAAGACCGCAGAAGCAGCTCCCTAGCTGCGGCTCCGCAGATGCGGAAATTGCTGGGCAGTGAGCTTCATTTAATTCGAGCTCAAAGACCATTTATTTTATTCTTCTCTACACTTGGGCGATTTGGGAGCTTCCAAAGAGGGGATTTCAACATAGCATTGTGAGGTAAGTTACTTCCATTCATCCTTAGTTTAAATACATGTATATTAACTAGTTTATACACTAAAAATTAGGTAAAATCAAAGGGTTAGAGCTAGACCTAGGGTTTTAATAAAACTAAGATTTAACCATGAAATTTACTATGAAATGAACTAGAAATCATATATTAATGATCCTTAGGTTGTGTGGAACAACTTTCTTCGAAAAATCTCGAAATTCGGGCACGTGGGTTCGGGGTCGGAATTTAGGGAACTTGTGAGAAAGGTTGGGAAATGGCTTAAATAGATAGAGTTCGACCTTGTAAACCTATATTGACTAGTTCTTACTTCCTTTAACTAGTTTGTGATCGTTCGGCTACGAATTGGGGGCTTGGGCTTGTTCTTGATATTGGAAGTGCGCTTTGGAGCGAGGTGAGTCTCCTTTCTAACCTTGTAAGAGGGAATTGTCACCATAGCTATAATTGAGAACTTTCTATTAAATGCGAGGGCTACGTACGTACTAGGTGATGAGAGTCCGTGCGTAGCTACTATGATATTAATTGTTGGGTAGTTTAGGACCCATATCATGCCTAATTCATGATTATCTTGATATTAACTTGTTAATATGATCATTTACGATATGTTAGAGACTTGGAAGAAATGAAAGTGAACATGTGAACTGGTTAAACCCTTGCAAGAATTTATTTGTATATAAATGTGCCTCGTGTGTATTCTTGATGTTTTCTTGATATTTGTTGATCGGGCCGATCGCCTCGGTGTAAATAGACGCATCTATGGTTCGTGTCATTCGACCCTAGACAGTGAACAGTTTATTTTCTGTTGGAGCGGGTCGTCGACCTCGGCATGATTGCGCATGATATATATATATATATATATATAAATAGATGCATCTATGGTTCGTGTCGTTCGACCCTAGACAGTGAACAGTTTATTTTCTGTTGGAGTGGGCCGTCGACCTCGGCATGATTGCGCATGATATATATATATATATATATATGCTAAAGCTTAGTCATGACATATTTTCTTGCTAAGTGTTTAAGAAATGTAAATGGTTAATTGAAATATGGTCAAGAACATGATTTTTTCTTCTCCTTATAATCTGTCAATTATTGGAGACTTTTATGCTTAGCGTAGTACATTATTATTATATTATCTTGACCCTAGTAAGTATCAAGTCGACCTCTCGTCTCTACTTCTTTGAGATTAGATGGAATACTCATGGGGTACATATTATTTATGTACTCATACTATGCTTTTGTACTTAATTGTACAGGATCTAAGGCAGATATATCTGGTTACCAGTCGGGTGCGCGCCCTTGAGCTTGTGGCATAGACTTCCACGGTGAACTACTTCCTTCCTATGCCGCTCAGCAGCCAGATGGAGTCTTCCTTTACTTTTGATGTCTTTCCCTATCTCAGACAATAGGATAGAGATGTCTTTGTATATTCTACTAGATGCCCATACTTGTGATACCGGGTTCTGGCACACACTTTGGTAGACATTTATTTTTGGGTTGTATAATTATGTTATTTACGGTATTTTGCACTTCTGGCGTAAATCCAAACTATCTATTTCACTCATTTCTGATTAAAAGTAACATATGAATTTAGTAATGTTTCTGCGTTGACTTGCCTGGCAATAGTGTCAGGTGCCCTCATGACCTATTATGGTAATGGGTCGTGACACTTGTCTTCACGATAGGTTCCATCATGACCGGGTCTGGTTTGGGATTGTGAAAAGGTCTCCTACTAGCAATATCTCTTAGATCCGAAATGACATCAAAAATAGTTAGGGTAGGAATGACCACAACTGGAGTGCTAGAGGCTTGACTATTTTGAGATTGTTGGGGACCCGATAATGGTATATGTTCATCAATGTATTCATAATCTACAGTTTGTTTCCTTTTCATTGTCTTCTTTCCTTTAGATTATGAAGTAGATGGTTGTCATAAAGAATACCAAGTGTTAAATAATATAAAGTTTACTGTTACTGACTTATAATAGTAATAATCACATTTTTACACCCTCTTGTACAATGATTTGGTTCTCCACAATTGCTATAATTTATGGTTCTCCATTTCCTTGAGGCAGACCATTCACTTTGTCTCTTGCTTGACTCATCTTTTTGCCTATTTCTCTTCACCTTAAGCCTTCCAGCTAAATTCACCAAATTTGGTGGTTCCATGGACTGTGATGGGTCTATTTTTCAGAATTTCTCACCCCTGACAGGTTGCAATTTATGTGAATAAGCCTTTAGAGCAGCATCTTGCTATACCACCAATGTATTTGCTCTAGAGGATCATTCATCTTGTATATCAATGCTTTGATAATGTGAGGACATGGTATTCCTGAGAGTTGTCATTGCCTGCAACTGCATTGCTTCACTTTCATTCTAACAGTATGTTTATCTGCTCCTTCTCTAATCTCATAACCAGCATCTCCATTAAAGTGAACCAAACATGTGTGAGCAATCTTCAAATAATCAGCATACAATTTCATGCTTTGTGGACTGAAGTCATGAGTCCATGACTTCACTTGATCTTCATGCTCTCTGAATAAGATCATAACCTTAACTATATCTTCCAACTTCTTAATTATTGGATCCAAGATCCATGCATTTAATGACTCTGTGAAGTTATTATCCACTTCCATGTTCTTGCACACAGTCAAAATAAGCTCTACACCATGACTGGGAGGATAATGTAACAAATTCCTCACAGTATCTTCATCCATATCCCCCATATTCTTCAATTGGACTTGAAAATCCTCCTCATAAGCGGTCCAGGCACACTACCATAGAAGTTTCTTTATCTCCCCGGATCTCCATCCCTTACACTAGCTAGGATCAATGTGTCTAACACAATATCGATGGTTAGCTTCAGGAAGTGATGTTCTCATTGCCTCAATCAGACCCTACAAACCATGATCTAAATAGAAAAATAAAAAAGATATAAAAAATAGTAACTTACATCAGAAATGAAGTATGAAAAAAATAGAAAACAATGCTAAAAACTATGGGGGAAAACAGAAACAGGTATAGGAAAAACAGAAAACAGTTAACAGTTATGAAAAAAACTAACAACAGCTGAAAACTATGAAAAAACAGAAACCAGTTATAGTAAAAACATAAAATAGTTAAGAACAAAAACATAAAGCAGTAGTATGAAAAGTACCTTTTGCATGTCTGAGATAAAAGTGTATACTTCTCCATTTTGTAGGCCCAATGACCCTTTTAGGAATCCCAAAAACCCGTCTCAAGTCCTCTTTGGTTCTTTGTCCACTACAGCCCATGCTATAGGATAAACATGGTTCATTAAGTCTTGAGCAACAACAACTAGAAGCTGTCCTTTAGCTTTTCCTTAAGAAATGTCCCATCCAATCCAATGAAAGGCCTCAAACCATCCTTAAAATCCAAGAAACAGAAATACATTCTTAAAAATCTCCTCTTACTTTCAGCTAGTGCATCTTTTGACAAGTTAATAACAATATCACTTACCGGATTAATTTTCTTCAACTCATTGGCATATGCCTCTAGCTTATTATATCTGTCTTTAAAGCTTCCTTGTAGCTTATTAAGAATCAATGCTTTTGCCCTCTTGTATTTTCCATGGCTAACATTTAGCTCAAATGCATCTTTTAGGTCAGCCCTTATCTCTTTCACTTTATATTTTGGATTATTTTGTAACTTCTTTTTAAAATAATATGCAATAGTAGAGTAGTCAACAGTGCTATTATCATAAGAAATATAGCAGTCGTGATGTGGGTTTAAGGTCTTGATTCTTACCCCTAGACAATTTCCATCTTTAGAGATTAAACAAACAAATGGGCAGCCAGTTTGACATTCATACCTAAGTCTTGTTGTATTACTTTTTTTAAGAACTATCTCTTTCTTATTTGCTGTAGCATAGACTTTTAGACACTTCCTAGCTTCAGAGATGTCCTTGAAGGTCATACTCTTAGTTCCTTATAATAATTCAATTAATCAGTAATGCTCATGTTTCTTTGAGTTGCAATACTATCTAGTTCATCACTGTCATATTCTGAAGACTCAAAATCATACTCATCACTATCCTCGCCTTTAGTGGAGCTACAGTCAGTAGCAAACTCATAATCATGTACTACAATCTCATCACATTATGTAATATTAGGTACTTGGACTGACATCTCACATTCCTCAATAGCAAACCAATTAATAACATTATAATTGTAGCTATCAGTACCAACTATTTCTAACAGACACCTAATACCACTATCCCCTTCAACTTCATAGTAGCTACCAGAAGGGGTAGAATTAATAAGTTGTTGAACACCAACAAACCGTAATTAGTTGTAAAATTCATCTACAATGTCTTTATATGAAAGGTGGTCAGAGTCATAACCTGTCCAAGTGTCCGTAATTAATTGCAAAATTCATCTACAATGTCTTTATATGAAAGGTGGTCAGAGTCATAACCTGTCCAAGTGTGCAATAGATTCTTAGCATACTTCACTTGTGGCTCTCTATTCCACTCCCCACCGTAGTTAAATATTATGTCCGGATTAACCATATCAGAAATCTAAAATTGAATAACATAAAGAAAGATTAGATAAAAAAATATAGGCATAAAATAAACATAATAAACAAAAAAATTCTCATAACCTAAACCACCATAGTCATAAACCATCTCCAAAACCATAAACCACCCAAAGAAAATAGTAAAATGGGACCATCACATCAACCAAAACAACAAAATTTCACCAAAAAGAAAACTAAAATAATCGGATTACCCACATTCAGGACCACTAGTGAGTAATATTACCCCACATGTAGTAAAGTCAAATTTGGCCCATAAAGAAAAGCCAAAAGTTGCATTAGAATAATCAAAAATTGCAGTAAACCCCATGAAAAATCAACCCACACGAATCCCTAAATAAAAATGATAAAATCAAAAAAAAACTTAAACCCTAATAGCGACCAGATTAAACCTATAAAATAAACGTTAACTTAAGACACATTACTACAACAATATAGGCTAACAAGAATGAATGTATCATTTTGGTTGAAGAGTAGTACCTTTACACCATAGGAGATTGAAGAACCCTAAGATATGGGGATGGATGAAGAAGAAGAAACGACTGAAGTAAAGTTTTGGGTGTTTCAAGAAATAAACGAGCTGGAAGGGGTATTTAATTTAACCCATTAAAGGGTTCCGGATCGGGTCACTCAGTGGGTTCAAATTGGGTGTCTTAATTCCCCCCAAATGCGAACTAAAAAAAGGTTTGGTGTCTTAGGATAGCGCCACGTGTCCGTTCCAATTGGGACCATTAATTAGAGGGTAGATATATCAATATCACTAACGGCATGGATAAAAAGGGTTGAATAGTATAACGGGGTACAAATAACTAATATTTAATAGTACAGGGGCAGTTGTCTAAGAGGGAGAAAAAACATAAATAGCTTATTACATGCGTTAATTCATGCCTCAATGATAGTATATACCATTACTTATTTTGCTATAAAATATAAAAGTAGCTATAGAAAATATATTTTAAAATAATTTTAGTTTATAATAAATAAGGTGTATACTTTTTCTATAGGAGGTAAAATTTCATTATTATTATTATTATTATTATTATTATTATTATTATTATTATTATTATTATTATTATTATTGTTGTTGTTGTTGTTGTTGTTGTTGTTGTTGTTGTTGTTGTTGTTGTTGTTGTTGTTGTTGTTGTTTTTGTTGTTATTGTTATTATTGTTGTTGTTATTATTATTATTATTATTATTGTTGTTGTTGTTGTTGTTGTTGTTGTTGTTGTTGTTGTTGTTGTTATTGTTGATTATGTATACGGTAAAATCGGAGGGACTAATTTTCAGTCATTACGACACTTCATGAGCACGTTTCCAAAGCCTCGAGACCGAGGTCAAGATCCGTACCCAAAGGGTTATCGACATCTACCTCGGGGCAGTACGAATCGATAGTCATGGTAAGAAAGTGGGCAGTTCCCAAGGCACGTGACTAGAGCTGACTAAGTCTAGTAGGCTAGTTTGAACCTGTATCATAACATTAAATAGTTGCACCAGCTCTATATCTTTGTAATAAATGCATTTGTGCTATGTTGGGATTTACCCTCATATATAAAGGGGATCCTTATCATTTTATAAAAGGATCTGATACTCAATATTGAATACATAAGAACATTCTCTCTGCTCTCTAATTTAACATATTCTCATGTTCATATTGCTTACATTTATTGCTTTATTTACATTTAATATATCTCATTAATTGTTCTTCATTTATTGCTTGTTATTGGTCATAAAGAGCCGCAATCACAGCCCTCATAGTTGTTAATCCCCCTTCAATCGCCCTTAGCCAAGTGTCTGACTCGACCTCGAGGCCCGTATATGCCAGCTCGAGGCCCCGATATCCAGCCCTTCGGTTTGATCATCATACTATCTACAAGTTCTTATTTCATTGTTTAATCTCTCACTTAGCATCTATCTCTAAAAAACTAGCATAAAAATAGATCACGAATTTTTAGAACCACAAAATCAAATCTAATTGTAATTACCATTTTCAAGATATACAGATTATTATTATTATTATTATTATTATTATTATTATTATTATTATTATTATTATTAATGTTGTTATTATTATTATTAATATTACTACTACTACTACTACTACTATTATGATCATCTTATTCTTCAATTGTATTACTAGTGTTACTTCTTCACTTGGGGTATCTTTATTATTATTACTATTATTATTATTACTGCTGCTATTATTATTATTATCACTACTACTATTATTATTATTATTACTATTATTATTATTATTATTACTACTACTACTCCTACTATTATTATTATTACTACTATTGCTACTATTATTATTATTATGATCATCTTATTCTTCAATTGTATTACTAGTGTTGCTTCTTTACTTGGGGTATCTTTACTATTTTGTTATCATTATCTTCTTTTTCTTCAATATTTTCATCTTATCTTTTTACCCTTGTATTTTTCAAACTAATTTCAAAAATATTTTCTTTAGTCGAGGGTCTACTGTAAACAATCTCTTTACCTCATATAAAGTAGAGGTAAGATTTGTGTTGTCACGACCCAAAATCCACTAAGGGTCGTGGTGGCGTCGGACACCCCTGTCAGGCAAGCCAGCTAAAATACTTAATTAAATTCTTGTTCTAATAATCTTGAAAATACTTCTTTTATACGATTAAAACAATACTCAGTATATTCCTCCAAGTGAATAATAAAATATTTAAACAACTTTAAAAATTTCGAATAAACCCAAGTACATCCCAGAACCCGGTGTCACAAGTACATGAGCAATTTCTATGAAAAAGCCAAATAACTTACAACAGTTGTTCGGAATACAATTGGACAAAAAATAAATAGAATCATGAGAGAGACTATACTAGCTGCGGATCGCCTCGAGGAAGTACATCTCTCCTAGTCTCCATGTCAACCTTGCCATTGTGCCACTTAGCCACCAGCCACACAATAAACCTGTGCAACAAAAAATGCACAGCAAGTGTAGTATAAGTACGAAAATAACGTGTACTCAGCAAGTATCCAGTCTAATCTCGAAGAAGTAGAGACGAGAGGTTGACTTTAACACTTTCTAGTGGTCGAATGATAATATAATAACATGTGCAGAAATTATGGATTTATATAGCAGTTCTAACTCACAAGCCGGAATACAGGTACACACCTTTATCAATTAATAAGGATTTTCAAGATTTATCTTTCAATATCTTTATCAATTTATATCAAGCCATAAAAAGGCAATATCAACATTTAATATTTCAGGCAAGCAATATAAGCATATATATATCATGCCGAGGTCGACGGCACACTCCAACAAAATGTAAAATGTGCACTGCCGAAGGTCGAACGGTTCGAACCATAGAAGCATCTATTACCCCGCTCGCGAACTATCCTGTGACGCGGTCAATATAAAATAAACAAATACCCTGCTCGCGAGTCATACGTGCGACGCAGGTACACATCTAAATACATGCTAAAATAGCCAATTAGGAATTTATGGGGGAACATTTATCAAAATAAAATCCAATTCTCTTTTAATAAATGTAAGAAAATGAAGTTTAATCCTTTTAGAAATTCATTTACTAATTCAGTGTGATTTAAGCAATTCAAGTTGTCAATACGGTTACAGATATTCCAAATATAGCATGCTTTGGGTCCTAAACTACCCGGACAATAGCATAACAGTAGCTACGCACGGACTCTCGTCACCTCGTGCATATGTAGCCCCCACAAATAGGAGCACATAACCAATTATTTTGCTTATGGGGATAATTCCCTCTTACAAGGTTAGAAAGGAGACTCACCTCGCTCCGAAGATCCATAGCCGGCATTCCACGCCCTTCCGACGACTCGAACCGATGAACAAAGCTCCAAAGCTAGCCAATAATGATACCAATCCATTAATATATGCTAAGGTACTCATTATAATTCAATTTATAACAATTCCTAACTTATATCAAAAAGTTGACAAAAATGCCCTCAGGCCCACGTGCCCGGAATCCAAAATTTTCCGAAGATAAAGTTTACCCATAAACTCACGAACTCGAATATATGATTTTCTCTAAATTCCATACCCAAAATCGTGGTCAAAATCCAAGAATACTAGTTTTCTAGATTTTCCCTCAAACCCCAAGTTTTCTATAATTTTTCATGTCTAAATCCATATATAAACTTTGTATATACTCAAAACTAGTAGAAATCACTTACCGTATGCTTGGTGATGGAAATGGCACTCCAAAGTTGCTCCAAAATCGGCTCCCATGGAAGAAATAAAGTGAAAATGAGCCAAACTTTGATTTTTAAAGAAATCTCTCTGCCTCCAGCAGTTTCGCTTCTGCAGTTCCGCTTCTGCGGTCCCGCTTCTACGGAGAATTTCTGCTTCGCTTTGAAATTACGATACGGATCCAACGGTTCAATAAAAACTTAATTTGGAGCTCATTTGATTAATATGGTACCCTTTTATGACTAAAGAAACAGCATTGAAACAACAAATAAGAGCGCAATACAACCCGAAACACACCCGAGTCCCCCGGGACCCCGACCAATCACACCAACCAGTCCCAAAATACATTACGGACTTGCTCGAGGCCTCAAATCACATCAAATAATGCTAAAATCATGAATCAACCTCCAATCCAAGCTTTATGAACTTTAGAACTTCCAACTTCTACTTTCGATGTTTAAACCTATCAAATCACGTCCGATTGACCTCAAATTTTGCACACAAGTCATATTCGACGTTACGGACCTGCTCTAACTTTCGGAATCGGATTCTGACCCCGATATCAAAAAGTCCACTTTCGGTCAAACCTCTCAAAAACCTCCAAATTTCTATCTTTAGCCAAATGGCTCCAAAATGACTTACGGATCTCCGAATTCACTTCCGATCGCGCTCCCAACTCCAGAATCACCATACGGAGCTGCTCCCAGAATTGTAATCCCAAACAGACATCAATAACACTGAAATGTGCTTCAAGCCAAACTTATGAAATTTCTTCCAAAATTCTAACTTCCACAATGGGCACCAAAACACTCCTAGGTCATCTAAAACCCGATCCGGGCATACGCCCAAGTCGAAATTCATCTTACGAACCTGTTGGAACCTTCAAATCCCGATTTTGAGGTTGTTTACTTAAAAATCTAATCTTAGTGAATCCGTTCAACTTTAAGCTTCCGAAATGAGAATTCTCTTTCCAAATCAACTCTGAACTTCCCGAAATTCGATTTTGATCGCACGTAAAAGTCATAATACCTGAAATGAAGTTGCTCATATGCTAGAGCTCAAAACGACCGGTCGGGTCATTACATTCTCTCCCACTTAAATATACATTCGTCCTCGAACGTACTGAGGACTACACTGAAGTAGTCTGAAATCATTGTTTAGCTTCTCATGCACCTTCCCGTGCTACCACAACTCAGTTGAGCACATCAGCTCGATCAATTCTGAAGATATTCCCTTTCATTCGAGCAAATAGGCCTTAGAGCCCAATTCCAACATCCGGAATTCTATGCCCGACCTGTTTCCAACATACGATCACCATATCAATTACTACACGATGTACCCAAACATGACTGCATACCTTAGCTGAATTCACACCTCGCATCACTATACTCACCGGACCACAATAACATTTTCTGATCAACTTAGTCGAAATCCTACTAATCTGATGCTCACATTACACTTCATGACATACACAGGTCTTACTCTAACCTTTACAATATCGCCACGACAGAAAAGATGTGAAAAACTTCATAATCAACTGCGGCGTCAACCAATCTCTGAGCCTATACCCTTGACAAGAACCATCACTTCATTCTGAGCCGAATAATGATCTTAGCTCCTTAATATACTTCATATAATCAGATTGCACTGATCCTAAATCCAATGATCTCGTCTCACCCAGTACGAACTGCTTAGGCAATAAGCCACCGCGACAAGACCAAAAGGCTCATGTGATGCCATAATGTGCCAATAGGCTACCAATTAGAATGCGACACAAAAAGGAAAATGAACTCTGAAAAGGAATTTCAATTACCCCGCTCGCGAATCATACATGCGACACGGGCGCACAGCTAATATGAGCTTCCTTCAGAAAATAGGAAACAGAACACATAAAAATAGATATGGGGAACTGTACTGAACATCACACTGTTGCGGTGTGCAATCCGATCCAAACAGCATAACCATGGCAGCGTGCCACCCGATCCACACAACATAACCCTGGCGGCATGCCACCCGATCCAAATAATATACCCATGGCGGCGTGCCACCCGATCCACACGTAAAACTCACATAAAGAGATGCACATCAAGCTAAATTGCTAATTACAATAAAATACTGAATCTCATTCACAAGCACTCTAAGTGTACAGTACCATTCTCTAGGGAGACATATAACGCTATAATCCTCAACTCTAGCACAACTGAGGTGCAATACACGATCTGAATCTCAAGAGCCATCCTGCTCATATAACCTCATCTCTATGCGGAACCTCAACACGTAAGAAATTTACCAAGTCATCTCACAACTCGCACGATGCAATACATCATTACATGAAATAGCTGACAACAAAATAACACTACGACTATTCTTCCATAAAGAGCGCATTACTGATATGATCACATTTGGCCTACTATAAAGCCCATGTTCACATTTAAATCCATCCACGGATCCCAATCCTATTTCTGATTGCACCAACTAGGTTAATAACCTTTCAAAGGTCCATAGTAACTCCCCTTTTCTTATAACACATAAGAACAACCATCTTAACCGGAGCAAACCTCCTCAGTCCATAACCTAATAAACAGAGTGCCCTCCAGGCATAAATTCTCAAATTAATGATATTACCACCATCCTCATACTTGGTTTAAATCTTAAATCAATCGAGTGACTACATGCCACACTTATACAATCTTCTTGTGGGACACGCTCCCACAACCTTTTAAAACATATAGCAGGTCCGTACATCCAAACCACCGGCCGCACTAATGCTGAAAAGCGATCAAGAATCCTTAACCAGGATGCAAAGCCTTTTCACAAAACACTGATCTCAGGCGACGCTGCAGACAAAACCAACTTGCTTTGAACATCGAAACTCCCTTCCTGCTCATCCGAGCATGTGACATCCTTACTAACACCGAACTGCAACCTTGATCCTCACTTCAAATTCCATACCACTCACTGCACCCAACGTGTCGATATATGATAGGACATGATTTTTTTTCCACTAATAGGTTAACACTTCATCACATAATGCTTTTCACTGGACTTACTTCAGGAGAACCATAGCAACACACAGGTAAATTCTTATAACCGTAGAATATGCAAACATCTAAGTAGTGGTCTAAGCCACCATAGCCCTTCCAGAAACTGCTTCCACATAAACGGCCATAAAGTAGAATGCTTCTGAATAACATCAATTACGGGGGCCGACAAGCCTCACACGTACCGCCACAAATCATATACATAACTTGATCACGCTGAAAGGACTGATCTCTACCACTAATATGCCAACTCAATTGTGGTTAACCAACATATCTTCCTTCGATTTGCCCTAATTGCCGTAATTGAATAACATCAATTACGGGGGCCGACAAGCCTCACACGTACCACCACAAATCATATACATAACTTGATCACGCTGAAAGGACTGATCTCTACCACTAATATGCCAACTCAATTGTGGTTAACCAACATATCTTCCTTCAATTTGCCCTAATTGCCTTAGTAATAATAATAACTCCTTTCAACATATAGCACACTCCATCCGCACTCACCCCGAGTGGCCTTGAACCACGAGACCCTGCTGTCTCAAATCCCATTAATCGTTTCATACCTTCCTTGTGCGCACATTCGCACCCTCAACTGATATGACCACTCTAGTAATCCTTCTACAAATCTGAAATCCTTTCTCATTTTCCCCTCAAGTTCTACACTGCAAGTCAAAATATCATAGAACATTCTGGGCATCCACTCATAAGCTGCTTCAAAAGCTTGATTCTCAACCGCACTCATAGGCTCAAAATCATTAGGCACCACACTTTACCCCATTTGAATCCACTAGGACCGTTGCTGAGAGCCACCCGTTCTGACTTGGCCCCGAATTTAATTAACTATAAGAGTCTTCTAGCACAAGAATACCCTCTCGATGAAGCACCCGGCATAATCTCTTCCCTTGAAACCCGCATCTATACAAGGCATAAATTCTGAATCCTTCCCCAAGTCTGAACATGAACCAATAGGGCCAACCATACCACCCTTTAACCATTCCTTTGCTCAAATCACCACTTATGTTATTTTCCTGTAGTCGAAATAATCCAGAAATATGCTAACAACCAGAAAACCTCGCAAGTGGTTAACCATGCAACCCAATCATAGGCAGTGGGACTCTCCCACTTAGCTTGAAGCCACTATTACACAAATCTGGAACTCACCGGGATTCCTTATCTCTTATTGACATAACCTCACGCAATCAACCGCCTAAATTCTCAGATTCTTTCCGTAAAACCCCATTTTTATACTCTGAATCATCAACCACATTCGCACGACTGATCTCTTTACTGCATATTAGCCCATACTTCTAATTAAACCTGTAGGTTTTAATTGCCAGCCACTAAAATCCCAAATCATTCCAAATTCTCCTTAAGGCGCGTAGTCATCCTACCACCAAGCCCCTATGCATCTCCACCACTCTCCCACTTTGGGCAAACTCACTTCTTTAATCAACTACTCGACCTGCTCCTCTTATACCTGGCCTTCTGGAGGTTTTAAGCACCGCCTGACACTTCCCACATGTCCTTCCTCACACTTTGCTGCTCAGTTATTGCCTTAAATAAAATCTATCTTCACCGCACTTGAATCCACAAATCGCTACTAACTTCAACTTTTCGAAGATCATCTTTCTCGAGCTGCCAATATTAAAAATGTCGGTTCAATCCCGAACCACCCTACCTCGTGATGTCTAACAGTCGTTTCTCCAATATTGTTCCTTAATGCCCTACCCCAAGGCAAATTATACAAGACCATAACACCGGCGAATTTAGTACATTCAGTAAGGACCACAACATCGCATTATAGAAGAAAACTCCACCACGCTAGCAAATACCGAGTCTCGATACCTCATCAACTCAAACCTGAATATTCTATGCCCGATTGCCTTTCCCCTGCAGGGAATAAAACACCGAATCTCTAGATCATGGACTAAGTAAACCTCCCTTCAAGTCATCCACTGCCTCGACACATAGGCAAACGTCCTACCATCATATCAATACTGCGGAACAATCGTTCATAAGCATTATGGCAACTTGTGCCTAACCTCAGAGCTCTCAGGAGTACCGCTACTGAGCTTGAAACAATAAAATTCCCTTCCACAAGGCGACGATAATAGTCCGATTAACTATACCGTGAGAAACATCCTGCACCACATCTGTAGTACCATTAAAATTCTTCAATTCTCGATTTATAACAAGCGCTTCGCGTCGCATAAGATTAAGTAGGAAAGAAACAAAGGCATAAGCCTCACAGGAATCAAATCGCACGATAAGGAATCAAGAATGGAAGTATTCCTAACAGCCCTGTAGCCTCTCGAAGATAAGTACAGACATCTCTGTACCGATCCGTGAGACTCTACTAGACTTTCTCATGACTCGTGAGACCTAAGGGAACCTAGTGCTCTGATACCATGTTGTCACGACCCAAAATCCACTAAGGGTCGTGGTGGCGCCGGAAACCGCTATCAGGCAAGCCAACTGAAATACTTAATTAAATTCTTGTTTTAATAATCTTGAAAAGACTTCTTTTATACGATTAAAACAATACTCAGTATATTCCTCCGAATGAGTAATGAAATATTTAAATAACTTTAAAAATTCTGAATAAACCCAAGTACATCCCAGAACCCAGTGTCACAAGTACATGAGCAATTTCTAAGAAAAAGCCAAATAAATTACAACAGCTGTCCAGAATACAATTGGACAGAAAATAAATAGAATCCTAAGAGACTATACTAGTTGTGGATCGCCTCGAGGAAGAACAGCTCAACTAGTCTTCGTGTCAACCTTGCCGTTGTGCCACTAAGCCACCAGCCACACAATAAACCTGTGCAACAAAAATGCACAGCAAGTGTAGTATGAGTATGAAAATAACGTGTACTCAGAAAGTATCCCGTCTAATCTCGAAGAAGTAGAGACGAGAAGTCGACTTTAACACTTGCTAGTGGTCGAATGATAATATAATAACATGTGCGTAAATCATGGATTTATATAGCAGTTCTAACTCATAAGCCGGAAAACATGTAAACACCTTTATCAATTAATAAGGATTTCCAAGATTTACCTTTCAATATCTTTATCAATTTATATCAGGCCACAAAAAGACAATATTAACATTTAATATTTCAGGCAAGCAATGTAAGCATGTGCATATCATGTCGAGGTCGGCAACCCGCTCCAACAAAAATGTAAATTGTGCACTGCCGAGGGTCGAACGGCTCGAACCATAGATATATCTATTACCCCACTCGCGAACTATTCTGTGACGCGGTCAACATAAAATAAACAAATACACTGCTCGTGAATCATACATGCGACGCAAGTACACATCGAAATACATGCTCAAATAACAAATTAGGAATTTATCGGAGAACATTTATCCAAATAAAAGCCAATTCTCTTTTAACAAATTTAATAAAATGAAGTTTAATCCTTTTAGAAATTCATTTACTAATTTAATGTGATTTAAGCAATTCAAGCTGTCAATAAGGTTACAGATATTCCAAATATAGCATTCTTTGGTCCTAAACTATTCGGACAATAGCATAATAGTAGCTACGCACGAACTCTCGTCACCTCGTGCGTACGTAGCCCCCATAAATAGGAGCACATAACCAATTATCTTGCCTATGGGGACAATTCCCTCTTACAAGGTTAGAAAGGAGACTCACCTCGCTCCGAAGATCCATAGCGGCATTCCACGCCCTTCCGACGACTCGAACCGATGAACAAAGCTCCAAAGCTAGCCAATAATGATACCAATCCATTAATATATGCTAAGCTACTCATTATAATTCAATTTATAATAATTCTTAACCCCGGTCGAAAAGTTGACAAAAATGCCCTCGGGCCCACGTGCTCGGAATCCGAAATTTTTCAAAGATAAAGTTTACCCATAAAATCACGAACTCGAATATATGATTTTCTCTAAATTTCATGCCCAAAATCGTTGTCAAAACTCAAGAATACTAGTTTTCTAGGTTTTCCCTCAAATCCCAAGTTTTCTACAATTTTTCAAGTCTAAATCCATATATAAATCTTGTATATACTCAAAACTAGTAGAAATCACTTACCTTATGCTTGGTGATAGAAATGGCACTCCGGAGTTGCTCCAAAATCGGCTCACATGGAAGAAATGAAGTAAAAATGAGCCAAACTTTGATTTTTAAAGAAATCTCTCTGCCTCCAGCAGTTTTCGCTTCTGCGAAAAAATTTCCGCTTCTGCGGAAAATTTTCGCTTCTACGGAGAATTTCTGCTTCTGCGGTTATGACAGCAACCAGCACTTTCTCGACACGGAAATGAGCATAACTCCCTCATACGATGTCCAAATTCAACGATTCTTTTTGATATAGCTCCGAAATTACGATACGAATCCAATGGTTCAATAAAAACTTAATTTGGAGCTCATTTGCTTAATATGGTACCCCTTTATGACCCAAGAAACGGCGTTGAAACATCAAATCAGAGCGTAATACAATCCGAAACACACGCGAGGCCCCCGGGACCTCGACAAATCACACCAACCAGTCCCAAAACACATTACGGACTTGCTTGAGGCCTCAAATCACATCAAACAATGCTAAAATCATGAATCAACCTCCAATCCAAGATTTAGGAACTTTAAAACTTCCAACTTCTACTTTCGATGCTTAAATCTATCAAATCACATCCGATTGACCTCAAATTTTGCACACAAGTCATATTCGATGTTACGTACCTACTCCAGCTTTAGGAATTGGATTTCAACCCCGATATCAAAAGGTCCACTTCCGGTCAAACCTTTCAAAAACCTCCAAATTTCTATCTTTAGCCAAAATGGCTCCAAAATGACCTACGGACCTCCGTATTCACTTCTGATCGCGATCCCAACTCCAGAATCACCATACGGAACTGCTCCCAGACTCGGAATCCCAAACAAACATCGATAACACTGAAATGCGCTTCAAGCCAAACTTATGAAATTTCTTCCAAAATGCTAGCTTCCACAATGGGAACCAAAACACTCCCGGGTCATCCAAAACCCAATCTGGGCATACGCCCAAGTCCAAAATCATCATACGAACCTATTGGAACCTTCAAATCCCGATTCCGAGATCGTTTAAAAATCCAATCCTAGTAAATCCTTTCAACTTTAAGCTTCTGAAATGAGAATTCTCTTTCCAAATCAACTCTGAACTTCCCGAAATTCAATTCCGACCGTGCGTACAGCTCATAATACCTGAAATGAAGCTGCTCATGGCCTCTGAGTGCTGAACGACGCGCTAGAGCTCAAAACGACCGGTCGGGTCATAACATGTGTACACCCTACCCTTTTCAGACCTCACTTGTAAAATCAGACTGGGTGTGTTATTGTTGGTTGATAGGCTTACTTTACATAATTTAATTTTGTCTATCATGTGGAGATAGGGAAATGTAATATTCTCTAAGTTCCGAGATAGTATATTCCAAACAGAGATGACAAATATGACTTTTGGCCGTTCACAAATACTAAAAAATATACAACTTACAGATAAACAAATGTTAAGAACTATGATATAATATAAGAACTAGTTATGGTTGAAATTCTCTTGAAGGTTAAAACTTAAAAGTAATTTCAAGAAACTTCTTTTGGTTACCAAGAATTGAGTCGACCAGCTATTACCGGTTCAAATTATCCATAAAACTATACTCCGAAAAACACCTTCAACAACAGTTGCAACAACTGTTTTGCAGAAACCTTCTTGGAGAAACTTGAGAAGCAAAATATTGCACTTATGATACTAGTACTATCTAACAGCTCTGCTAAAGACACCACCTCAAAACTTTGAGGAATTTTTTTCCGAAAAATAGTTTTTAGTGTTCGGTTACAGAGTAGAAAATATTTCTTTATGCTACTCTGCTCACCCTTTTTCTCATTTCACGACCCAAATTTTCCACCCTCGGGAGTCGTGATGGCGCCTACTAAAACGAGCTAGGCAAGCCAATTAATAGCATAATTTACCTTTTTACTCATTTTATATTCACTAACAATTTCGAAGTAATAATATTTAAACGGCGTAATTTAACATAGTCGGAAGAAAAACAATAAGCTATCTGAACATGAATATCTAATACAATTGTTTGAATTTCGACTACCCAGAACTGGTGTCACAGTTTTACAGACGGTCTAAGAGCACTACAAATAAAGGTCTGAAAGAAATAAATACAACATTATCTCTAGAAATGCATGAAAGAAATAGGAATAGTAGATGGAAGGAGACGCCAAGGCCTGCGGATGCCTATAGGACTACCTCGGGTCACCTGATGATCAAGAATCAGCAATCTCACTACGGTCCGAAGTCCACAACACTGGGGTCTGCACAAAAAGGTGCAGAGTGTAGTATAATCACAACCGATTCCATGTGTTGGTAAGTGTCCAGCCTAACCTCGGCGAGGTAGTGACGAGACTAGGACCAGATTACCAAATAAACATGTGCAGTATATAATGTACGTCGGAAAATAAAACAGAAATAAACAAGTAAGGATGGGAGGGGAGACATGCTACGGAGGTATACCAGTATTAATAGTAAATCGAGAGTAACAGTCTAAGGGCAGCTTAGCATTCACAGCAAAACAAAAGAAACAAATATCCAAGCTAATCACACTTGTATTAATAATTGTTGCGACGCGCAACCCGATCCCAATATATAATAACACTGTTGCGGCGTGCAACCCGATCCATATCATTTGTCATTGTTGCGGCGTACAACCCGATTCACATATAATTTGTTGTGGCGTGTAACCCGATCCATATTATTTATCATTGTTGTGGAGTACAACCCGATCCACATATATCATTGTTGCGGCGTGCAACCCGATCCACATATAATATTTTTAAGGTGTACAACCCGATCCACATATAATATTGTTGCGGCGTGCAACCCGATCTACATAAAATATTATTGTGGCATGCAACCCGATCCACATATAATATTTACTATTATAACGAGATGCCCGACAAGGGAAAAATAAGGTCTACACTATCCCGGCAAGGGATTCGACAGCATGAGTAATTACGTCCCGGCAAGGGAGAAACAGCTATAACCAAACTTATTACAACATCTAACTACCTCAGCTATAATCAAACTTGTTACAACTTCTAACTACCTCAGCTATAACCAAACTTGTTACAACTTCTAACTACCTCAGCTATAAACAAACATGCTCCAACACCTAACACAAAGAATCATCAACCTAAGTATCTGTAATATTAATTAAGAACCCAATGCATGGGAACCACAACTCAACAATAGCCCGGCAAGGGGGCAAGATAATGATCTCTTCTCTTCCTCACTTTTACTTCACAATCCACTTTACAACTCGAGCCAATGCTCTAGAAGTTCACTTATCACTTATACTTATACAATTCGTTATACAACTTGAGCCAACACTCCTCAATGTTCATAGGCCACAATTCTTTTCACAAATTTTACACAACAATAGAAACCTTCACCAAGGCATGAATAACACAATGAAGTTATGATAATCACAATATAAGACTCACGGTCATGCTCGACACCAACGTATAGATACTCATCACCATGCCTATACGTCGTACTCAACAAGAAACAAATAGCAAATAGGACACAACTCCTAATCCCTTAAGCTATGGTTAGACCAAACACTTACCTCGAACTTCCACGGCCAACTCAAGCCTCAAACACCGCTTTTCCTTTCGAATTTGGCTCCAAATCAATCGCATCTATACATAATCGACTTAATAACATCAATAAATGCTAAACAATCCAATTCCAATACTTAATTATAGCTTTCTAATCATTCTTCCCAAAAAGTCAAAAATTGACCCCGGGCCCACTTGGTCAAAACACGAGTTTCGGACCAAAACTCGATCACCCATGAGCTCGAATATATAATTTGTTTTGAAATCCGACCCCAAAATGAGGTCAAATTCCCAAATAATCAAAAAGCCCTAACTCTACCCAAATACCTAATTTTCTACCCTTAATCTCATGTTTTAGTCCAAGAAATCTGGCAGGTGTTGATAGAAATGGAAGAAAACGAGCTTGGAATTACATACTTATGAAGCTATGGTGAAGTTCCTTTTCAAAAATCGCCCAAATGGTGTGGAGAAGATGAAGTTTGTGAAAAGTAGTGAAAATCCTGTATGGCATTCTGTTTTTGAAACTTAAAATAACGTGGCGAAATTGGTCATCGCGTTCGTGATAGGTTCATTGCGTTCGCGATAGGTTAGGCATGATAAACCTTCGCGTTCACGGAATATGGCTCGCGTTCGTGGAGTAGTAATTCCTCAAGCCTTCGCCTTTGCGTCCAGGTGGTCACGTTCTCGTAGGTTTAATACACATTACCCTGCCCAGGCTCACAAGCCATCGCGTTCGCGTGTGCTGTGTCGCGTTCGCGAAGGGTATCCCCCCTTAGCCTCGCATTCGCGAAGAAGAAGTTTGGCACCTGGGAGATTTGCCTCACGCGTTCGCGAGTGGGCCCACGCGAACGCGAAGGATAAAATCCCTAGGCACTGAACAGCAAAAACCTGTAACTTTTTTATAAGTCCAAAACCCTCTGAAACACCTCCGAAACACACCTCGGGTCTCCAAACCAAACATACGTACTAACTCAAAACACCATATGAACTTATTTGTGCGATCAAATCCCCAAAATAACATCATCAACATCGAATTAAACCCCAAAATCAGTGAATTATTTCAAACTCCTTAAAACATCAAATTTTGCAATTAAGGTCCGAATCACGTCAAATGGATTCCGTTTCTTACCAAACTCCACAGAATTATCTTAAACCACATATAAGACCTGTACTGGGTGATGAAACCAAAATATGGACCCGATACCAACATGTTCTAATCAAAATTCATTTCTAATTCCTTTAAACAATTTCAAAAAATAATTTTCTTTAAAAATTCATTTCTCGGCTTGGGACCTCGGAATTTGATTCCAGGCATACGCTCAAGTCCCATAATTTCCTACGGGCCCTCTGAGACCATCACAACATGGGTCTGGGTTCGTTTACCCAAAACATTCACCGAAGTCAAATTGATTCATTTATAGTCAAAATTTATCATTTTTCACAGGTTTTCACATATAAGCTTTCCGGCTATGCGCCTGGACTGCGCACGCAAATTGAGGCATGCTAAAAGAGGTTTTTAAGGCCTCGGAACACAGAATTCAATTTAAAAGCAGGTCATCACATTATCCACCTCTAAGACAATCGTTCGTCCTCGAACGGACAGAAGAAGGAAGTACCTGAGTCGGGAAAAAAATAGGGATAACGTCTCCGCATATCGGACTCGGACTCGCAGGTCGGTGCCTCAAGAGGATGACCTCTCCACTAAACATGAACAGAAGGAAAACTCTTCGATCTCAACTGACGAACCTTCCGGTATAGGATAGCTACCGGCTCCTCCTCATAAGACAAGCACTTGACCAACTGGACAGTGCTGAAATCTAACACGTGGGATGGATCATCGTGACACTTTCGAAGCATGGACACATGAAACACTGGATGCACGGTTGATAAGCTCGGCGGCAATGCAAGTCTATAAGCCACCTCTACCACTCGATCAAGAATCTCAAACTGATCAATGAACCTAGGGTTAAGCTTGCCCTTCTTCCCAAATCTCATAATGCCCTTCATAGGAGACACTCGAAGCAATACCCGCTCACCGACCATGAAAGCTAAATCTCGAACCTTGCAGTCGGCATAACTCTTTTGCCAGGACTGAGCTATACTAAGCGTATCATGAATAATCCTGACCTTGTCCAAGGCATCCTGAACCAGATCCGTACCTAATAACCGTGCCTCTCCTAGCTCAAACCATCCAACCGGAGACCGACACCACCTACCATATAAAGCCTCATAAGGAGCCATCTGGATACTCAACTAGTAGCTGTTGTTGTAGGAAAACTCTGGTAAAGGAAAAAACTGATCCCACGAGCCTCCAAAGTCAATGACACAAGCTCGGAGCATATCCTCCAAAATCTGAGGATGAAACACTGTGCTCAACTCAACCCGCGTGTGCAACTCTCGCTAAACTGCTCTCCAGAAACGCAAGGTAAACTGCGTACCTCGGTCTGAAATGATAGACACGGGCACACCATGAAGGCGAACAATATCCCGAATATAGATCTCAGCTAACCTTTCAAAAGAATAGGAGACTGCCATAGGAATGAAATGCGCTGACTTGGTCAGCCTATCAACAATGACCCATACTGCGTCGAACTTCCTCCGAGTCTGCGGGAGTCCAACAACAAAATCCATAACGATCCGCTCCCACTTCCACTCGAAAAGCTCAATCCTCTGAAATGAACCACCGAGCCTCTGATGCTAGTACTTAACCTGCTAACAATTCAAACACTGAGCCACATACGCAACGATATCCTTCTTCATTCTCCTCCATCAATAATGTTGTCGCAAATCCTGATAAAATCAACTCTTGGTGTCCATCCACATTAGGCACACAACTCGACCCTGCAATCGTAAAACTCCATCATTACCTAAGGTAATCTGCTTGGCACCTCCATGCTGCACCGTGTCTCTAAGCACACACAAATGAGGATCATCATACTGCATATCTCGGATACGCTCCAACAGTGAAGAACGACTGACTGTGCAAGCTAACACACGGCTAGACTCAGAAACAACCAACCTCAAAAACTGATTGGCCAAAGCCTGAACATCCAAGGCAAGTGGTCTCTCACCGACTGGAATATAAGCAAGACTGCCCATACCTGCTAACTTCCTACTCAAAGCATCGGCCACCACCTTGGCCTTTCCCGGATGATATAAGATGGTGATATCATAATATTTCAACGACTCCAACCACCTCCTCTGCCTCAAATTCAACTCCTTTTGATTGAACAAATACTGAAGACTCTTATGATCCGTGAACACCTCACATGCCACGCCACACAGATAATGCCTCCAAATCTTCAACGCGTGAACAATGGTTGCCAACTCCAAATCATGAACCATATAGTTCTTCTCATGAATCTTCAACTGCCGCGAAGTATAGGCAATGACCTTGCCATCCTGCATCAACACTGGACCAAGTCCGATACGAGATGCATCACAATAACTATATAGGGCCCTGAACCCATGGGTAAAACCAACATCGGTGTCGTAGTCAAAGTTGTCTTGAGCTTCTGAAAGCTCGCCTCACACTCATCCGACCATCTGAACTGGGCACCCTTCTGGGTCAACCTGGTTATCGGGGCTGCAATAGATGAAAACCCCTCCACAAATCGACGATAGTAGCCTGCCAATACCAAGAAACTCTAAATCTCTGTAGTTAATGCTGGTCTAGGCCAGTTCTTGACTGCCTCAATCTTCTTCGGATCCTCCCGCATACCCTCTGCTGATACAACATGACCTAGGAATGCAACTGAACTCAACCAGAACTCATACTTCGAGAGCTTAGCATATAACTAACTATCCCTCAAAGTCTGAAGAACCACTCTAAGATGATGCTCGTGCTCCTCCCGGCTGCGAGAATATATCAAAATATCATCAATGAAGATTATAATGAACGAGTCCAAATAAGGTATGAACACTTGGTTCATCAAATGCATAAAAGTTTTTGGGCAATTTTTCAACCCGAATGACATCACCAAGAACTTATAATGCCCGTACCGAGTGCGAAAAGGTGTCTTAGGGACATCGGATGCCCTAATCCTCAACTGATGGTAGCTAGATCTCAAGTCAATCTTCGAAAATACCTTGGCACCCTGAAACTGATCAAACAAATCATCAATACTCGGCAATGGATACTTATTCTTGATTGTAACCGTGTTCAACCGCCGGTAATCAGTACACATTCTCATCAATCCATCCTTCTTCTTAACAAACAACACTGACGCACCTCAAGGAGAAACACTCGGCCTAATAAAATCCTTCTCAAGCAAGTCTTGCAACTGCTCCTTTAACTCTTTCAACTCAAGCGGGGCCATACGATACTGCAGGATAGAAATGGGCTGAGTGCCCGGAGCCAAATCAATGCAAAAGTCAATATCCCTGCTGGGTGACATACCCGGCAGGTCTGAAGGGAATACCTCAGGAAACTCACGAACAACGGGCACAGAATCAATAGAGGGTACCTCAGCACTAGAATCACTAACATATGCCAAATAGGCCAAACACCCCTTCTTGATCATACGTCGAGCCTTCACATAAGAGATAACACTACGGGTAGAACGACCAGGAGTCCCTCTCCACTCTAAACAAGGTAAACCCATCAAGGCTAAGGTCACAGTCTTGGCATGCAGTCCAAGATGGCATGGTGAGGTGGTAACCAATCCATCCCTAATATGACATCGAAATCACTATGTCTAGAAGAAGCAAAATCTACACGAGTCTCAAGACCCCCAATCACAACTATACACGAATGATCGACATAATCTACCATAACAAAATCACCCACCAATGTACACATATACAGGAGCACTCAAAGAACCGCTAGGCATGACCAGATGCGGTGCAAAATAAATCGAAGCTTCTCTGCTGAGACCCAGAACATTACCTGCACCTCCACCTCCAATACCTCTACCTCAACCTCTAGCATCTCTACCTCCACCACTAATACCGCTACCTCCACCTCTAGCTAACTGAGTGGGCTGGACGAGTCCCTCAATGAACCTCCTCCCTCTCTCAGTGGGAAGTATGATAAGAGCATGTCGAGCCAAGTCGATGAATCTAATCTCGTACTGAGTAACAGTCATAGAACCCTGCTGGAGACGCTCGAACTGCCTCCGATAGGCCTCTCTCTGAGTGATGGGGAGAAACTCCTCCAAAAATAGCTGAGTAAGCTGCTCCCAAGTCAAAACTGCCGATCCGGCTGGTCTAGCCAAACAGTAGTCCCTACACCATGTTTTGGCGGATCCAGACAAAAGAAAAGTGGCAAAATCGACCTCATTGGTCTCAATTATCCCCATGTTCTTGAGAACCTCGTGACAGTTGTCTGGAAAATCCTGGGGATCCTCAGAAGATGCACCACTGAAAGTAGTAGTGAAGAGCTTGGTGAAACCTATCCAGCCTCCACAAATCCTCTGAAGACGTAGCTGACCTATCATCGGTCTGAGATGTTGTTCGGCTGAAGGAGTGGTACATGACCTCGCCACGCGCGAAAGGACAAGAGTAGGGTTTCAATTTAGCAATAAGAGAACAAAATCGCACGACAGGAAAGAATGAATGTGAAGTTTTTCCTAACTCTGTAGCCTTTGAAGGATAAATACAGACGTCTCCATACCGATCCCTCAGACTCTACTAAGCTTGTCTGTGAACTATGAGACCTATGTAACCTAGAGCTCTGATACCAACTTATCACGACCCGAATTTCCCACCCTAGGGAGTCGTGATGGCGCCTACTAAAACGAGATAGGCAAGCCAGTTAATAGCACAATTTACCTTTTTACAAATTTTATATTCATTAGCAATTTCAAAGTAATAACATTTAAACAACGGAATTTAACATAAGCGGAAGAAAAATAATAAGCCATTTGAACATGAATATCTAATACAACTGTTTGAATTTCGACTACCTAGAACTGGTGTCATAGTTTCACAGACGGTCTAAGAGCACTACAAATAAATGTCTGAAAGAATTAAATACAATACTGTCTCTAGAAATGCATGAAAGAAACAGGAATACTAAATGGAAGGAGACGCCAAGTCCTGCGGACGCCTACAGGACTACCTCGGGTCACCTGATGATCAAGAATCAGCAATCTCACTACGGTCCAAAGTCCACAACACTGGGGTGTGCACAAAAGGGTGCAGAGTGTAGTATCAGCACAACCGACCCCATGTGTTGGTAAGTGTCTAGCCTAACCTCGACGAGGTAGTGACGAGGCTAGGACCAGACTACCAAATAAACTTGTGCAGTATATAATGTAAGTCGAAAAATAAAACAGAAATAAACAAGTAAGGATGGGAGGGGATACATGTTACGGGGTTATACCAGTATTAACAGTAAATCGAGAGTAACAGTCTAAAGGCAGCTTAGCATTCACAGCAAAACAAAAGAAACTAATATCCAAGCTAATCACACTTGTATTAATAATTGTTGCGGCGCGCAATCCGATCCAATATATAACAATACTATTGCAGCGTTCAACCCGATCCATATCATTTATCATTGTTGCGGCGTGCAACCCGATCCACATATATCATTATTGCGGCGTGCAACCCGATCCACATATAATACTGTTGCGGCGTGCAACCCGATCCACATATAATATTGTTGCGGCGTGCAACCCGATCTACATATAATATTGTTGCGGCATGCAACCCAATCCACATATAATATTGTTACGGTGTGCAATCCGATCCACATATCATATTGTTGTCGCGTGCAACCTTATCCACATATAATACTTACTATTATAACGAGAGTCCCGACAAGTGATCAATAAGGTCTACACTATCCTGGCAAGGGATTTGACAGCATGAGTAATTACGTCCCGGCAAGAGAGAAACAGCTATAACCAAAGTTGTTACAACATCTAACCACCTCAGCTATAATCAAACTTGTTACAACTTCTAACTACCTCAGCTATAACCAAACTTGTTCCAACACCTAACACAAAGAATCATCAACCTAAGCATCCATAATATTAACTAAGAACTCAATGCAAGGGAACCACAACTCAACAATAGCCCGGCAATGGGGCAACATAATGATCTCTTCTCTTCCTCACTTTTACTTCACAATCCACTTCACAACTCGAGCCAATGCTCTAGAGGTTCACTTATCACTTATAATTTGTTATACAATTTGAGCCAACGCTCCTCAATGTTCATAGGTCACAATTCTTTCCACAAACTTTACACAATAATAGAAACCCTCACCAAGGCATGAATAACACAACGAAGTCATGAAAATCACAATATAAGACTCACGGTCATGCTCGACACCAACGTATAGATACTCGTCACCATGCCTATATGTCGTACTCAACAAGAAACAAATAGAAAATAGGACACAACTCCTAATCCATCAAGCTAAGGTTAGACCAAACACTTACCTCGAACTTCCACGGCCAGCTCAAGCCTCAAACACCGCTTTCCCTTTCGAATTTTGCTCCAAACCAATTGCATCTATACATAATCGACTTAATAACTTCAATAAATGCTAAACAATCCAATTCCAATACTTAATTATAGTTTTCTAATCATTCTTCCCAAAAAGTCAAAAATCAACCCGGGCTCGCTTGGTCAAAACACGGGGTTCGGACCAAAACCCGATCACACATTCACCCACGAGCCCGAATATATAATTTATCTTGAAATCCAACCCCAAAACGAGGCCAAATTCCCAAATAATCAAAAAGCCCTAGTTCTACCCAAATACCTAATTTTCTACCCTTAATCTCATGTTTTAGTCCAAGAAATCTAGCAGGTTTTGATAGAAATGGAAGAAAACGAGCTTAGAATTACATACCTATGAAGCTATGGTGAAGTTCCTTTTCAAAAATCGCCCAAATGGTGCGGAGAAGATGAAGTTTGTGAAAAATAGTAAAAATCCTGTATGGCATTCTATTTTTGAAACTTAAAATAACTGGACGAAATTGGTCATCGCGTTCGCGATAGGTTCATCGCGTTCGCAATGGGTTAGTCCTGATAAGCCTTCGCGTTCGTGGAAGATGGCTCGCATTCGCGGAGATGTAACTCCTCGAGCCTTCGCGTTCGCATCCAGGTGGTCGCGTTCGCGTAGGTTTAATACCCCTCCATCTTGCCTAGGCTCACAAGCCATCGCGTTCGCGTGTGCTGTGTCGCGTTCGCGAAGGGTATCCCCCCCCCCCCCNTTCGAGAGCTTAGCATATAACTAACTATACCTCAAAGTCTGAAGAACCACTCTAAGATGATGCTCGTGCTCCTCCCGGCTGCGAGAATATATCAAAATATCATCAATGAAGATTATAACGAACGAGTCCAAATAAGGTATGAACACTTGGTTCATCAAATGCATAAAAGTTGTTGGGCAATTTGTAAACCCGAATGACATCACCAAGAACTCATAATGCCCGTACCGAGTGCGAAAAGGTGTCTTAGGACATCGGATGCCCTAATCCTCAACTGATGGTAGCTAGATCTCAAGTCAATCTTCGAAAATACCTTGGCACCCTGAAACTGATCAAACAAATCATCAATCCTCGGCAATGGATACTTATTCTTGATTGTAACCTTGTTCAATCGCCGGTAATCAATACACATTCTCATCAATCCATCCTTCTTCTTAACAAACAACACCGACGCACCTCAAGGCGAAACACTCGGCCTAATAAAATCCTTCTCAAGAAAGTCTTGCAACTGCTCCTTCAACTCTTTCAACTCAGGCGGGGCCATACGATACTACAGGATAGAAATGGGCTGAGTGCCCGAAGCCAAATCAATGCAAAAAAGTCAATATCCCTGCTGGGTGACATACCCGGCAGGTCTGAAGGGAATACCTTAGGAAACTCACGAACAACGGGCACATAATCAATAGAGGGAACCTCAGCACTAGAATCACGAACATATGCCAAATAGGCCAAACACCCCTTCTTGATCATACGTCGAGCCTTCACATAAGAGATAACACTACAGGTAGAACGACCAGGAGTCCCTCTCCACTCTAAACAAGGTAAACCCAGCAAGGCTAAGGTCATAGTCTTTGCATGACAGTCCAAGATGGCGTGGTGAGGTGGTAACCAATCCATCCCCAATATGACATCGAAATCACTATGTCTAGAAGAAGCAAATCTACACGAGTCTCAAGACCCCCAAACACAACTATATACGAACGATCGACACGATCTACCACAACAAAATCACCCACCAATGTACACATATACAGGAGCACCCAAAGAACTGTTAGGCATGACCAGATACAGTGCAAAATAAACCGAAGCTTCTCTGCTGAGACCCAGAACAGTACATGCACCTCCACCTCTAATACCTCTAACTCAACCTCTAGCATCTCTACCTCCACCTCTAATATCGCTACCTCCACCTCTAGCTAACTGAGCGGGTTGGACGAGTCCCTCAATGAACCTCCTCCATCTCTCAGTGGGAAGTATGATAAGAGCATGTCGAGCCAAGTCGATGAATCTAATCTCGTACTGAGTAACAGTCATAGAACCCTGCTGGAGACGCTATAACTGTCTCCGATAGGCCTCTCTCTGAGTGATGGGGAGAAACTCCTCCAGAAATAGCTGAGTAAGCTTCTCCCAAGTCAAAGCTGCCGATCTGGCTGGTCTAGCCAAACAATAGTCCCTCCACCAAGTTTTGGTGGATCCAGACAAAAGAAAAGTGGAAAAATCGACCTCATTGGTCTCAATTATCCCCATGTTCTTGAGAACCTCGTGATAGTTGTCTGGAAAATCCTGGGGATCCTCAGAAGATGCACCACTGAAAGTAGTAGTGAAGAGCTTGGTGAAACCTATCCAGCCTCCACAAATCCTCTGAAGACGTAGCTGACCTATCATCGGTCTGAGATGTTGTTCGGCTGAAGGAGTGGTACATGACCTCGCTACGCGCGAAAGGACAAGAGTAGGGTTTCAATTTAGCAATAAGAGAACAAAATCGCACGACAGGAAAGAATGAATGTGAAGTTTTTCCTCCGTACCGATCCCTCAGACTCTACTAAGCTTGTCTGTGAACTATGAGACCTATGTAACCTAGAGCTCTGATACCAACTTGTCACGACCCGAATTTTTCACCCTAGGGAGTCGTGATGGCGCCTACTAAAACGAGATAGGCAAGCCAGTTAATAGCACAATTTACCTTTTTACAAATTTTATATTCATTAACAATTTCAAAGTAATAACATTTAAACAGCGGAATTTAACATAAGCGGAAGAAAAATAATAAGTCATTTGAACATGAATATCTAATACAACTGTTTGAATTTCGACTACCTAGAACTGGTGTCACAGTTTCACAGACGGTCTAAGAGCACTACAAATAAATGTCTGAAAGAAATAAATACAATACTGTCTCTAGAAATGCATGAAAGAAACAGGAATACTAAATGGAACGAGACGCCAAGTCCTGCGGACGCCTATAGGACTACCTCGGGTCGCCTGATGATCAAGAATCAGCAATCTCACTGCGGTCCAAAGTCCACAACACTGGGGTCTGCACAAAAGGGGGCAGAATGTAGTATCAGCACAACCGACCCCATGTGTTGGTAAGTGTCTAGCCTAACCTCGACGAGGTAGTGACGAGGCTAGGACCAGACTACCAAATAAACTTATGCAGTATATAATGTACGTCGGAAAATAAAACAGAAATAAACAAGTAAGGATGGGAGGGGATACATGTTACGGGGGTATACCAGTATTAACAGTAAATCGAGAGTAACAGTCTAAAGGCAGCTTAGCATTCACAGCAAAAACAAAAGAAACTAATATCCAAGCTAATCACACTTGTATTAATAATTGTTGCGGCGCGCAATCCGATCCAATATATAACAACACTATTGCGGCGTTCAACCCGATCCATATCATTTATCATTGTTGCGGCGTGCAACCCGATCCACATATATCATTATTGCGGCGTGCAATCCGATCCACATATAATATTGTTGCGGCGTGCAACCCGATCCACATATAATATTGTTGCGGCGTGCAACCCGATCCACATATAATACTGTTGCGGCATGTAACCCAATCCACATATAATATTATTACGGTGTGTAATCTGATCCACATATAATATTATTATCGCGTGCAACCCGATCCACATATAATACTTACTATTATAACGAGAGTCCCGACAAGTGATCAATAAGGTCTACACTATCCCGGCAAGGGATTCGACAACATGAGTAATTACGTCCCGGCAAGAGAGAAACAGCTATAACCAAAGTTGTTACAACATCTAACTACCTCAGCTATAATCAAACTTGTTACAACTTCTAACTACCTCAGCTATAACCAAACGTGTTCCAACACCTAACACAAAGAATCATCAACCTAAGCATCCGTAATATTAACTAAGAACTCAATGCAAGGGAACCACAACTCAACAATAGCCCGGCAATGGGGCAACATAATGATCTCTTCTCTTCCTCACTTTTACTTCATAATCCACTTCACAACTCGAGCCAATGCTCTAGAGGTTCACTTATCACTTATAATTTGTTATACAATTTGAGCCAACGCTCCTCAATGTTCATAGGTCACAATTCTTTCCACAAACTTTACACAACAATAGAAACCTTCACCAAGGCATGAATAACACAACGAAGTCATGAAAATCACAATATAAGACTCACGGTCATGCTCGACACCAACGTATAGATACTCGTCACCATGCCTATATGTCGTACTCAACAAGAAACAAATAGCAAACAGGACACAACTCCTAATCCATCAAGCTAAGGTTAGATCAAACACTTACCTCGAACTTTCACGGCCAGCTCAAGCCTCAAACACCGCTTTCCTTTTCGAATTTTGCTCCAAATCAATCGCATCTATACATAATCGACTTAATAACTTTAATAAATGCTAAACAATTCAATTCCAATACTTAATTATAGTTTTCTAATCATTCTTCCCAAAAAAACAAAAATCGACCCGGGCTCGCTTGGTCAAAATACGGGGTTCGGACCAAAACCCGATCACACATTCACCCACGAGCCCGAATATATAATTTATCTTGAAATCCAACCCCAAAACGAGGCCAAATTCCCAAATAATCAAAAAGCCCTAATTCTACCTAAATACCTAATTTTCTACCCTTAATCTCATGTTTTAGTCCAAGAAATCTAGCATGTGTTGATAGAAATTGAAGAAAACGAGCTTAGAATTACATACCTATGAAGCTATGGTGAAGTTCCTTTTCAAAAATCGCCCAAGTGGTGTGGAGAAGATGAAGTTTGTGAAAAATAGTAAAAATCCTGTATGGCATTCTGTTTTTGAAACTTAAAATAACTGGGCGAAATTGGTCATCGCGTTCGCGATGGGTTAGGCCTGATAAGCCTTCGCGTTCGCGGAAGATGGCTCGCGTTCGCGGAGATGTAACTCCGCGAGCCTTCGCGCTCGCATCCAGGTGGTCGCATTCGCGTAGGTTTAATACCCCTCCCCCTTGCCTAGGCTCACAAGCCATCGCGTTCGCGTGTGCTGTGTCGCGTTCGCGAAGGGTATCCCCCCACCCCCCAGCCTCGCGTTCGTGAAGAAGAAGTTTGGCACCTGGGAGATTTGCCTTACGCGTTCGCGAGTGGGCTCACGCGAACGCGAAGAACAAAATCCCTGGGCACTGAACAACAAAAACCTACAAATTTTTTGTAAGTCCAAAACCTTCTGAAACACACCCGAGCCCTCGGGGCTCAAACCAAACATACGTACTAACTCAAAACACCATATGAACTTATCTGTGCGATCAAATCGCCAAAATAATATCATTAACATCGAATTAAACCCCAAAATTAGTGAATTATTTCAAACTCCTTAAAACATCAAATTTTGCAATTAAGGTCCGAATCATGCCAAACGGATTCTATTTCTTACCAAACTTCACAGAATTATCTTAAACCACATATTAGACCTGCACCGGGCACCGGAACCAAATTACGAACCCTATACCAACATGTTCTAATCAAAATTCATTTCCAATTCCTTTAAACAATTTCAGAAAATAATTTTCTTTAAAATTCATTTCTCGGGATTGGGACCTCGGAATTTGATTCCGGGCATACGCCCAAGTCCCATATTTTCCTACAGTCCCTCCGGGACCGTCACATCACAGGTCCAGGTCCGTTTACCCAAAATATTGACCGAAGTCAAATTGATTCATTTTATAGTCAAAATTTATCATTTTCACAAGTTTTCACATATATGCTTTCCGGCTATTCGTCCGGACTGTGCACACAAATCAAGGCAATGCTAAAAGAGGCTTTTAAGGCCTCGAAACACAAAATTCAATTTAAAAGCAGGTCATCACATCCCAAGTCCCCATGTTTCCTTGCTCCTCCCTGCCCAATACCCAACGACTGTATTTACTTTAAAATTTTAATTATTCTTTTAAAAATTCACACAAACAAAGAAACCAATGTGTTGTACTTTTTCACAAAAAACAACGTTGAAATTTATGCTCCATAACTATAAAGAAAATACTCTTTGTTTTGGTTGAAAAAGAAAGTACTCTTTCTACAACATAAAAATAAAGTAATCATTTTATTGAAATAAAAGGAAATACTTTCTCTACATCATGAAAAGAAAATACTCATTCTGTTGAAATGACAACCAAACATGAGAAAATTGGAAACATTTTTCCGAAAAGATGTTTTCCTTCGTACCAAATACACCCGAACTGTGATTAGCATCTCTTCTAATTGTCCCTTGCCCCATTTTTCTTAAGAGGGCAAGAGACTAGGATTTTTTGAAAGGAAAAGGCTCAGATTTATTCCAGTGATTCCACAAATCATGGATTTATAAACCGAGCAGAATCCCAAAATTTTCCGGACCATAACATTGAGGGAAGTTGCTCAACGTGCATCAAGAGCCTAAACTACTCTTAAGTGGACTCAAAAATGAAAATCAAGACGCCCACTGCTCATTCATAGTCGTCTTCATCAAGCTCCACTTCGGCGTCACCAGATCCTCCAAGGAGAGAGAGGAAAACTAAAACTGCAACCAGTTGAGTGACCAGAAAATATTTAGCTCTTCTACGGAACTTCTTCTCTTCCTCAGTTTTTTCCCTCTTAGGTTTGCTTTTGGGTTTCGAACCTAAATGAGAATGAAAGAGAAGAAACAAAACCATCAGCTTATATGCAGATCACGCAATACCAACTGATGATAAAGTTGAATTGACATGTAGTTCTCCAGATGTAATATCAAAACTTTGGCAAACGTTTCATCAATGACATTTATGATTATAGTTCACCAAAAAAAGCACATCTAAAATAATATGAATTATGAAGGGCACAAGTACAAAGATATCTTCACTCACTGATTGGCATACAAACCAAGTGGAGAAGTTACTTAACGACACTAAGGTGCCGTTTCGTTACCGGTATTAGGATTCCAGTCTAGTATAAAATTTAGGATTAAATTTACCAAGTGTTTGGTTATTGGTATTATTACCCACATCCGATGTGGTATAATAATACCAGGATTATTTATATCTGGATAAAGCTTTCCAAAAGACAAGATTACCCCTCAAAAAGCTCTTTTCGCATTGTCATCAGTACGTTTTTTCTATCCACGAAATGGATATATGATTAGAAGAATGCGCAGAGAAACACAGAAGCTAGAAGTTGGAAGTTGTTTTGAGTTTTGAACCTACACTTCAGCTAATTTCATATTGTTGGATTCTCAGATAGAGGATCACTTTATTTTCGCGATGAAATTTTTGCCTTCTCAATTTTGAATACCTTACTTCATAATCCTAAAAGGCTTTTTATTTTTAATCAGTCTTATTGGTTAACAACCACAATTTCGAGTACCTATAAAAGCATCCCTCAACCCTATAAAAGAGTGCTAGGCATACATATCATACAAATGAAGGTTTATGCCATCTAGTTTCAATTTCATTAATCATTAGTGTCTGTCCTCATACAGGTTTGAACTTGCCTATATGAAGGCACTGAATGACATCGCAGGAACGGGATACAGGGATCAACACAAATGAACATAGAAAGTGAGGCCCTAAGAAATGATTTTTTTCTTTTTGGTGTAGGCCATAAGTCCATCTCTATTTTTCAAAAGATAACTCTATTTTTCAAAAGGCACAAAAGGCATATCTGTAGTAAATGACTCACCTATATCTAAGTCGCTGAAATATCTAAGGTCAAAATTGGAAAGAAAAAATTAGGCAAATTACATAAAGAGACCTAAAGTTCGCCCCAGATGTCTATCTCACACTCCAACTTACCATATGACCTTTTAGACACCTCAAGTTGGTAGAGGTATATCTCGTGAACACTTGAATCTGGCATGGCACCACGCGTGTATTACCCTCACAATGGAGCGCGTTTTAACTAAAAAAGTATTGTAAAATTCTCTTTTTACCCTTAAAAAATACCTTTATTTCACCCCAAATGCCCCTACCGTTCTTCATCATCTTTCTCATTAGCCAACCATTGTACCTTTAAATGTAAGAGTAGCAGTACCCAGGTTGTTAATTCTTAAATTATACTACTAAAGTCAAAAAATTGCACTATTCAATCGGCTGAATCACTCTTATAGAACTAGTGACAGTCATCTTCTCCACACCAGAAAAGTGTGTTTTCATAGGGGGAAGAAACAAGAGTACGCTTGACCGGAACGACACTGCTGAACGGAAAATTTCTCCGGTAATTTACCTAGCCAGAAAAGAAAAAAAAGGAGAGAGAGGAGAGGACGAAGAAGAATCTGGGAAGGGAGTGCTGCTATGATTAAGAATAAGAAGAAAAAGACTAAATGGGAAATTAGACGAATGAGTTGCAGGTGTGTGTGTGGTGGTATGGGGGAGGGGGAGGATGATGGGAAGGACCGGGGAAGAGGAAACTAGAAGGAAGAAAGTTCTTTTCTTTTTTATTGTAATTATTTTTATTTTAAAAATAAATATAGGTGACAATTTTTATTTAAAATTTGTACATGTCATTTTTTGGGTGGGGTCTACTTTTAGATTTTCTTTTTCTTTTTCGTATTTATTTATCACTTTTTTTGTTTAACCATGTGTAATCTACGTGTTAAATTCTGATTGATTCACTTAACCACGTAGGAGCGATTGTGTCTCACACATTATATCTTCCAGACATATGTGTTTACTTAACACAACAACAACAACAACTACCCGGTATAGTCGCACAAAGTGGGGTCTGGGGAGGGTAATATGTAGACAGGCCTTACCCCTACCCGAAAGGGTAAAGAAGTTGTTTCCAATCGACCCTCGGCTCAGTGAAGGAATGGAAAAACAAAAACAAAAACAAAAGAGCATTAGTAACTCCAGCGAAAATCGCATAAATAATTCTCTAAACGTAAGATCCATAAATAAAATGGCATGCAATAATATCAAACAGTAACTACCATAAATAACTACCATAAGGGGGACACAATCCAATACACAAATCATCTATGGAGAGCCCTACCAAGCCCCACCCAACCCCGGGAAAGGAGTACGAAAAATTCTAGAAGCCCCTATCTTACAACCCTGATACTAGACCTCCAGGTTTTCCTATCGAGGGCCATGTCCTCGGAAATCCGCATTCTAGCCATGTCCCTGCCTAATCACCTCTCCCCAATACCTCTTAGGCCTCCCTCTGCCTCGCCTCACGCCGACCACCGCCAGTCGCTCACAACTCCTCACCGGGGCATCAGGGCTTCTCCTCCGCACATGCCCGAACCACCTGAGCCTCGCTTTTCGCATCTTCTCATCCACCGGGACCACCCCCACCTTCTCTCGAATAACTTCATTCTTAATCTTATCTAACCTGGTGAGCCCACACATCCACCTGAGCATCCTCATCTCAGCAACCTTCATTCTCTGAACATGAGAGTTCTTCACCGGCCAGCACTCCGCCCCATACAGCATGGCAGGTCTAACCACAGCTCTATAAAACTTCCCCTTGAGTTTCTGTGGCACTTTCTTGTCACACAGGACCCCTGATGCAAGCCTCCGGAGTGTGAGATAGACATTAGGGGCCAACTTTAAGTGTCTCTTATGAATTTTGCCAAAAAATTACCTAGTTTCAAACCAAACGTATGTTTTGAATTATGCATTTTATAGCCCAGTTTTAATTCAATGAACCAAACAAATCAATAGCATTAAATAATCTAGGAACTATTAATCACAATATTATAACACCGCCATTATAATCACAACAAACAGACCGACCCCTAAGTTAAATAAGTTAATAAAAAAGTTATCTCAACCCTTTGAGCACTAGTAAGTTAAAGGCTAATACATTGATAGGCATTTAGACTTGAAACACATTTCATTCTGACACCTAATCTTAGGCAGTGACCTATTGAACACTTCAACTTCTCGGACTTGTAACTAATTAATCCTTAACTAACCGACAATCAACATAACAACCAAATGCACGAAGTTTAAATGCTAGTGATGTAGAAAAAAAAATCAAATGAATCAAAGGCATGTTTTATTAGAAAGGAAAAAAAAAGACTCCTGGCTATTTCATTTTTTTCCCCTCTTTCTTCTTATTCTCAACAAAGGGAGCCTTGACACAACGATAAAAGTTGCTTTGGAGGTCACATGTTCAAGCCGCGAAAATAGTGTCTTACAGAAATACAAGGTAACATTGCGTGCATAAGACTCAATATGGTTCACCCTCCCCAAAACCTCGCGCAAAGCGGAAGCTTTGTGCATCAGGCTGTCCTTATTCTCCTAAACCGCTTGTAAGAAAAATTTGGAGAGCAAAACAACTAAGACACACTCAAACTTGCTAGAAAAGAAATGGAGAAAATGAAGATTCTAGTTTACAACTTGACTAATGCTAGAATAAATTGAAATATATGAAATCTTGATCATGTATCTAGCCTAATGTCCATGAATCTTCATTTAATCGTACACATCTCTTATTCCCAAATTACATCACCAATTAGTTCTGGAGACTAAAGTAATCCACTATTACATGCATCTCCTTAAATATTTAATTAATAACTAGTCCATGAACTAAAAACTCAAGTCATATATCAATAAAATTCAATATTTCAATACCCCCTTAAACTTGATTCATCACACCTATACTCTAACTTCAAAAAATATCAATCTTAAACGACTTTGTGAAATTATCCATAACTTGGTCTTGTGAATCCACGAATTCAAACTTCATCTCCTTCTTGGATATATAATCCCTAAGCCTAATGAAATAATATTTCACATCAATGTACTTACTCCTTTAAAGAAATTCCGAGTTCTTGGCCAATGCAATAGAAATATGTTATCAACACAAATTTTGTTGTCTCCTTAGCCAAATTGCATACAAACACAAAAAGAAGCCGGTACATACTCCGTTTCACGGGTTAACAAAGTCACAGTCACTTGCTTCTTGGAATTTCATGTAAATGATTTTCAAGAAAAATAAATAAACATGGTACTACGTTTAGATCATCAACATCAATATGCCCAATCAATCTATCTATATTATTATAAAAGTAGGAAACTGAAAAGTTAAAAGTTGAATTACCAAATTGCCCTTTTAAATAACCTAAATATTCTACCTATTTAATAATAATATTTAAATAATATTAATATTTAAATTTGGTTTGTCCTTCTCGAAAGGTTGTGCCCCTCTAAATTTGTAACTAACCTTTTCAACTCTAGAATTAATCATTGGTTTCTTCTAATGAAAAGCCACATTCTTGTATAAAAGTTCTTCTCTGCAGCAACCAATGAGCTGTGAAAAGCCATTCTTCTTAACATTAATCAATCAAATATTCTTTGTTGATTAAAAAACAACCTACCAAATATTCCTCACTATTTACTGACGTTGATCATATAGTACTATTCAACTTCGTAGGCTTTATGCGTGTAAGTACTTCTCTTTTGGTTCTAAGTTTCAAACATATATTAATTCCAAAACTATATTTCTTTGGTGTTTGGTTTAAGAACCAACTAAATTGGTATTGTAGATTTGATTTTTTTTGTCATAATTTTATCTCAATTAATATTCCTTACTCTTTTTCTTTCCATTCTATGCTATTCATATATGATAAAACTTATCAATTCTTTATGCATTGACTTAGTTAATTTTGATTCCAAGTTTCAAATTAAACTAAGATTAATTCTAAAACTATATTTTGTCATGTTGATTTCAGAACTAACATCACAAAATACATGCTTTTCGCTCATCTTCATTTTTACCAAATAATATAGGCTTATCCACCAGAAAAAAATGTAATGATTTGTTAGAATGTAATCACAAGAAGATAAAATACTGAAAGTTTACGTAGCTTATGAGACCATAATGGAAATCTCTCTACAAGCAATCGCAGGAAGACACGATTAACTGCAACTACATTCAAATACATAAACTGTGTTATCATTCCAATATACATATGTGAACAGGTGTTCCTCCTAACAAAGGTAATTTCATATCCACGCTCGAATAATTCCAATAACAGCTATGTACAGATAGCCAGAGATTGAACTCGAAAGGAGTTTCATTGCGAAACTTGCTTTAAAAAAAATTACACAACATAATGCCATGAAAAAGTTAGAGGTCATTTTAGATGGGGATAGATACTCTTACTTTATTCTTTAGTTTACAACCCTAAATACTACACAACTGGTATTCACGTGCAAAGCACGTGTCGAGAAACTAGTATCACAATAGCCAACAAGCACTAAAGATTCTATAGTCAAGAGTACCTTTGATGTACCGAAGTATTTTTTAGCTACCTGAGAGGTAGTAAGAGCTTCTATAAAACGACTCACAAGTCCAACACCAAAAAGAATATCCGATCTTGTACAAGTCAAATAGCTCAAGCTTCTAACAAAGGCTCTTGAAGAATGTCTTTGTCTCCATCCCCATGCTTGGACAATTTAATTCCACATTCCACGAGAGTGTTTACAGGCTTGCAAAAGGACCGGTGAGAAGTGGCTCGCCTATGTCGAGTTTGTTGCATATAGAGGCATTTTTATTTCTCAAAGAAGAGTATGGAAAAGAGATTCTCAAAGAAATTCAAGATAGAGAATTACAAGCCTGTAAGCACCCCTATTGATTGTGGAGATAAATTGAGATGGAGACAAGATCAATCTAACATTCTTCAAGATCTTTGTTGGAAGCTTGAGGTATTTGACTTGTACAAAATCGGATATTCATTTGGTTTTGGACTTGTGATGCATTTTGTGAAAGCTCATACTACCTCTTACTGAAAGTAGCTAAAATAATACTTTGGTACATCAAAGGTACGCTTGACTATATAAACTTCTACTCATCGTCCAAGGAATTAAAACTTGGTGATTGTTGTTATAATGACTGGACTACTGACGTTTATGATCAAAAAAGCACTAACGGGTTTGTTTTTCTCTAGGAAATTTCGCATTTACATGGAATACCAACAAGCAATTATACCTGTGTCAACAAGTGAAGCAAGTATGTAGCAGCTTTTTTTGTGTTTTTACTTTAACTTGCTAAAGAGCTTGTTGGAACTTGAAAGAACTTCACCAACCACAAGATGCATCAAAAACTTGTTTTGAAAACAATGCAGTTATTGAACAAGCCAAGAAATCTTTGATGAAAGAAGCAGGCACATTGATATGAAATATCCTTTTAATAGGGACTACATATCAAAAAAGGAGATGGAGCTTGAGTTCGTGGAATCACAAGAACAAGTTGCAGATATTACCACCAAGTTGTCGAAGGTTGATATTTTTCAAAAGTTACGGATGTCTCTTGGTCCGATGATAAAAGTTTAAGGAGGGTGTTGAAATATCAAAATTTATTTATGTACGAAATTTATTTTTAGTTCATTCATGCACTTTGGGAATAGGAGTCCAAAATTAAATGAAGATGCATGTACGTTAAGTTAGATACATGATCCATCACCTACAAAAACTCACTCTATCAATATAGTTCAAGTCAAGTTGTAAAATAGAATCATCTTTTCCTACACTTCTCTTACTGAGTTTGAGAATCTCTTATTGTCTTGCTATCAAAATTTTACAAACATTGTCTGCCACCCGAATCAAAACCATCCGTCTACCGAATTAAGATCTCCCAACAGTCTCAAATTCCCTTATCTTGAGATCAATGACTTACCAAGCGCAATTGAATTGCTATCACTTTCCCTCTTCCTTCGTAGCAAACTCAGCATAGGGGAGCAACTTTTCTCGGCGATAACCCACCCATCACCTCATCTTTAGTGTCGAGAATAACCATTGTTTTTCTCCAACAACAACAACAACGGCCCAGTATAATCCCACAAGTGGGGTCTGGCGAGAGTAATATGTACGCAGCCCTTACCCCTACCCCGAGGGGCAGAAAGGATGTTTCCAGGAGACCCTCGGCTCAAGAAAGCAACCATTGTTTTTCTCCATTTTCCAAAAACCAAAACCCCAGTCTTTTGTACCCACTACATTTTTCTCTCCATTCTTGTGGGAGGTGTGGTATCAGAGGAGAAATTGGAAGTTGAGTCGACGAGGAAGTTAAGAAGAAACTCAAAAAAATTCCGTTTATGGGTCTGAAGTCATTATACGGGCAAAAATTAAGGTGAGAAATGCACAATCCTCCATGCCAGCAATTGGGATTTAATAGACAAAAATCCAACAAGTCGAAGTGTTCAATAAGTAACAGCTAAAGATTATCTGAATGAAATATTGTGTCAAGTTTAGGCATCTATAGATGTATTCGGACTATGGATGTATTAGGACAAGTTAAAATACTTCTGCTATAGTTTTTGAAATCTATCTAAGCAAGAAAAAAAGTCTTTGATTTCCAAATACACAACATAATATTTATTGTGTTCTCCGACAAACTAAAAGAAGTGTTGAGTTATCAAAACCAATAGGCAAAATACATAAGTTAACCTCCGAACAATGGACCAAATTCCTGACACACTTTCTGATCACGAAAATCACATTACACACTCGAACCTTTCGAGAGTGTATCAAAGACACTTTTTTCTTGATCATTTGTCAAAACATGTGTGATGTCAGGCACCAATAGAAGCGTGACACGTGTCATTATTTTTTTAAATAAAATACTTAAAATTACCCTTAGCCCTTCTCTCTCCTCTTTTTGTCCTCCCTCGCATCTCCATTGCCGCCGACTATACTAGAACCACAACCTTCCAATTTCAAACAAAAAATTAGGAGCCTATATAGATTTAGTCCCAAGTTTTCTACTTTAAATTCAGATCTAACACAAAAAAGCAAGACTTGAAACTCCAAACCAGAAAAGATTTTATGGCTGCCCGATTCGCCAACATCTTCTCCGACTAGCAAACCACTCAATTAATAACTTTCTAGAAAATAGTCACTGATGTTGACCAATTTTTGGGTCTGGTGACAGAGAGTGGATTTAGGTGTAACTATTCCGCTGCAAAATGAAAAACCCATGACTAAGAACACCAAAACTACCATCTAAATACTAACACTTTAAATGGCGGTTCTGCCATGGATGAAGCTAAAAGCTAAAGGAATTATACGGATGTAGAGAATTAGGAAGAAGCAGCTGATTAAATATTATGTGTAGAAGAAGATGAAGAATCCTAAGTTGGAAACTATTTGATAAAGCAAGAATGTGGAAACAAAGGCGAAAGATCTGAAGAGAAGCCAAAAAAAAAGGGGAGATTTCGCCAGCAGGGGATCCACCGATCAGTGGACTTAGTAGGATACTATGTCCCTTCGCCCGCAACAAGGTACCGAAGATGATTTTTAAAAAAAGAAAGAAAATGAAAAGGCTATGCACGTAGGCTCCAAAAAAGGCTTTAGAAACAAACTTTTTTTATTATTCACTCGCATCTTCTAAGTGTAAAACACATGCGTGCCACGTGGCTAAATAGGTGTGTACTAGACACACTCTAAAAAGGTTGAGTGTGTAAAACAATTTCCGTGGTCAGAAAGGGTATAACAGGGATTTGGTCCATAGTTTAGGGGGTAACATATGTATTTTGCCAAACCAAGAATCAAGAAGGTTGAGGAATAAAATTATAATTCACCAAAATATTGAGGAAAACTAGCAACATATTCTATAAAGCAATATCAATAACGATATGATATGATGCATTTTTAAAAGTTTAACTTTAAATGATACAAAAATGTTTTTCCACAAGTTACTACGAATATACAGGTCATTTAGTTTACAGTTTAGTTGTTGCAGAGATTATAACAGAGATTGTTTACCGAATGAAATTAATGTGGAGATTGTTTGTGATATATTATAACGCACAGATTGTTATACAATGAATAATATGATGGTACTTATGTAGCAAAATGCCAATTTAAGAGCATTTTGCCCTTTAGATGCTCTTCTTCGGGTAGTGTTAATATGTGAATTCTTATTTAACGTTCTACGTTGTATAAAACAATACATGAATTCCTACTAGTATTACACATAACTTTTGCAAATTTTAATACCAAAAACCAAACGCTATTATTGAAAGTCCCACATTGGTTGATGGAAATAGGTTATTGCCTTATAATATTTTAGGAAATACTCAACTCATGAGCTAGCACTCTGAGTTGAGTCGGGGCCAAGATTCATTTTCTTTACGTGGAATTTGAGCCAAACTAATCCTACTTTTGGTTCTCAATGTGGGGCTCGCCCATTATGTTGTCCAAACTAATCCTACTCTTGGTTCTCAATATGGGGCTCTCGAGTTATGTTGTCTACGCTCCAACTGCCCATTCTTCACCATGGTGGGGATGTTAAGTGTCCCACATTGGTTGAGGAAATGGATTGTTGTCTTCTTATACAATCTTGAACAATTCTCATCTCATGGGCTAGCATTTGGTGTTTTCCGGCCAAAGTTCCATTTTGTTCATAGTTACACTACTAATCGAAGAAACCATGTATTGCATAAATATTGGATGTGCTTATCCATCAAATCAAACAACACCCCTAAATGAAAACGACCATGGTTTTAACATGCAAGGTAAGGTAAGGAGTTTGACCAACAATAAAAAGTGAAACATAGGCCTTCGAGAGTTGAATTCTTTTTTACGCTAATAGGAACTTAGAAAGGGGGATATAAATTAAAGATGTAACTAACAGGCTATCACAAAGAATTCAAAAAAAAAAGTAAAAATTAAAAAAATAAATAAAGAGAAAACCAGCAACAGCTAAATAAAAAGCAACAACAACAGCCCAGTGTGGTCCCACAAGTGGGGTCTGGGGAGGGTAGGATGTACGCAGCCTTACCCCTACCCTGGAAGATTGACTAATATACTATGCCCCTCATTCTAGGTAAAACCTACTTTTTAGCGCACTTCTCACAAAGACAAGATGAAACAACTAACCAAAATTTATATAAAACAGAATAATGGGGCACTATCAGAAAGTTAGACTCACTCCATTGTGAAGGACGCCTTGGCACTGATGAAGGATCACTCTGGGATTGTGTGCCAGAAGATGATGATGCACTAGAATCTACCAATTCAAGTTTATGCTTCTCGGTGTATCTTACAAGATTATCATGTTCCAAGAGCTTGCTTCGGAGCACTGAATTTTCCTATCAGCAGATATCAACAATTAAAAGGTAATTAGTGAAAGTGCCACAAGTGAAATTTCGCATGTTCTGTACTGCTCTTATAAATTAATAGGGTGGTGTAAAAGTGAAAAAAGAAAAAAGCTGCTGTGCTTTTCAAAAGAGATGAGATACAGACATGTCTACTGCCAGTCTCGAACGATATACTACCTCTATCTCAAATAATTAATGAACTTCCCAAAATTATTTTACCGCTCCTTTTAGTGATAACTCTCCCAGATCGAGGAAATTCGAGTGGGGATTCTCCCATATCCAGGAAATTAGACTAACTTAACCCTACCTATTTTGCATTAATTGACGATGATATGTCTATAACTCGCTCCCCAACTTTTAGCCAGTGTTGTCAAAGGCGCGCTTAAGCCCTGAAGCGGGGCTCAAAACATGTTGAGCGCTTCGCCACGCTTTATGGGCGCTTTAGTATCACATCAAGGCTCTAAGACATACTATTCCTTACCAATGAGTGTAATTTTGAAAAGATGACATTAAACAATTGATATTTCACTATATCATAATTTCTATGTCCATATATTTGTTATTCATGCTTATAATTATTAGTTTTGGACTACATATACATATTTTTACTTTTTCTCCCGTTGCGCCTTTTTTCATTAAAGCTCACGCTTTATTTGCGCTTTGTACTTAAAGCCCCAACGGACCTTAGAGCTTTTTTGTGCTTTTCGCCTTTGATAACACTGCTTTTAGCACATTCCAAATGTTTGTTTAAATATCTCCAACTTTTTATATTTTTGCCTAGGCAGCTAATTTTTACATATTTCATGTTTGTTCCAAACAAAGCAGCTCTCAACCAAAGCAAACTGCGAAAGCAGCCAAAAACAGCACCATTTTCTTAATAAAGCAGTTTTATCAAACAGGAAATATTGTTCCCATGATTGCTCATCCTTCCTTATCTCTATGCCTTGTTCCCTTCTTACACAATACTTAGACACAGGCACAAAGATGAGTTTGAAATGATAGACTGTTTGACTTGATATCTCACGTGAAAGAAAACCAATTGTCATCTCCACATAGTGGTTATAAATATTATTAACTAAACCATTACTTCCCAAATTTACCATATATAAGAGTACAAGCCATTGAATAAAATCAGTTATACTCACTGGTAATGCATACAGTGTAGAAAGTGCATGCCCGAGGAAAACTGCATCCAAACTTGTTGGCCTGTTAGATAACTGCAAGGATCAGTAATAGTGACTCAAAGAAAATGATTCATTTGCTTAGTTAGCTGAACTATTGTTGAATGACTAACCTGTTATCAAAGAAATAGGCTTGCTCCCCTAATCTAGTTGATAAAGCACTAAAGGCATCATTAGCATTCCTGTAAATCTGTCCAGCAAAAGTTTTCAATCAACCACCATATTGAACAATATGTGACATTAAAGTTGCAAGAAAGATCACAAACTAAGCAAAAACGGAATCTCATCAAACTGGCTGGACTCCCTCACCATAGCAACCGAGAGACTGCATAGTTGTCTACAACAACACTACTACTTCAACTTCAAACTAGTTTGCTTGGGCTATATGAATTCTCTCCATCACGCTCCAGTTGGGCCTATTTCATTCCATTACTCAGGAGTTCTATGAGGCTTAATAGTTTCATATTGCAGAAAAATCCATAGATCCAATCCCTTTCTTCGAGGATTAAAGGTAGGTCACCGTTAATTTATAGCTAGAGGTGTAAAGTTCAATGGGCACTACACCTTCTCCTCCTCCATCTCACCCAACTCAAAACATAAGAACAATTACAAACATAGACAATGCATTCCAGGTATTTGGTGTAACAGTGCGAGTAAAAAAATAGTGGAAGAGAAAAGCCAGATACCAGTAGAAACATATTACCTCTTCCTCTCTTCTTTCAGCATTATCTTTTGTAATACCAAGAATTTGTTTTACAACATGAACTTGCTTTAAGTACAAAATTTTTCCAAGTGGCCATGGGAGATCTGAGTAATAAATCTTGTGTGCAGAACTTCCATCAGAACCCACCCATAGTTCATATAAAATGGCATCTGCAAGCCATGAATCAACCATAGCCTTTGCTGATACCCATTCAGGTATACCACGGACTTGGGAGTCCAAATCAACGAAACCGTCTTCGATTAAACTGCGGATAACTCCACCCTTCTCATTGTTGTAGGCTACGTATGTACCAGATTCAACATAAGGTATTTGGTCTGGAGAAAATACAATAAATATAGTGCGATCAGCTTATAGGAATACTCAACGTTCAGAAAGAAAAAATATGGCATGTGAATGACTCAAAATATCAAGAAACCTGAGAAAACCGTAAAAGAACTACACAAAAATATTCCCATTTGAGTTACTCTTGATGAGAGAAATTTAAGAATTCCTGTTCTAAAGACAGTAATATATACACACACACACTATATGTATATGTATGTATATAACCGAAATATCGTGGTGATAGAGTTCTACTAACAAAACTTATCAACAAGCTTTACCACACAGCTGCTACAAATTATTTTTATCCCCCAAGACTGCGCTCTTTTATCTTGAAACAATCATCAATCGCATCATTGTATCATAGTGGACTCAGCCTACTTATCGGGAAAAATTCAAGGACTCTCCTACCGGTCCTCTGCTTCCCTGTTTCAGGTATTGGTATGTCTCTAACCCTTCATCACAAGCACAAAGGGATGAAATGTTCATTTTGCCTCGCAAGCCAGCCAAATGTTTGGGTATATCGTTGAAATTTTTCTAAAGACAAGAACCAAATCATTTCTATGGTGGAACAAAATATCTCTTATTTCCCCCTCGGATAGATTCTTTTTTTTTTCGTTTCCAAAGGAATGTTGTTATGTTGTTTTGAAGGGTGCACTAATCCCTTGAATCTGTAACAAGGTAACCCCCAGCCCCAGCCCCACCCCCACACACAAAAAAAACAACGTTCTCTTTCAAGCCTTTCAACCAATCAATACGACCCCGGAGCGCCGCTTTTGCTAAAACAATAAACTTTGCTTCATTTAGTTCATTTTGGTTTTAGCTTAGGTTTATTATGTAAAATAAATTTCAACAAAAAATAAAATAAATAGAAATAAGAATTAATTCGGAAAACTATATAAGAAATAAGAATAAGGAGTCTTTATGTCGCGTCACCAAGGACCTCATTTCAAAAAAAAAAATGCCGCGTGGGGGCTTTATCATCTGAAACAAGTATCTTCTTCCAAATAAATGTGAGAATTCCAATGAATCCATACTTGTCTTTTTTGTAGAAATGTAAAATCATCCACAGTTGTGATAGTCATAGAGCTTCTCTAAGTCAAGATTCTCATCAAATGGTATGTGTAAGTTTTTTCCTAACATCAGAGAGTATTTGAATCACTTGAGACATGAAATCTCCTATTCCAAGCTAGTAATCAACTCAAATGGAGAGTTGAGCAGCTAGACCACAGTAAATTTACCATCTAGGAACCAAAAAAAAACACAACACAGATCTGAACATTTAGCAGCTCTAACTAAACCTTATGCTGACCTTACTGCCAAATTGTCCATGAATTTGATCTACTCTACTTAATTATCCAAATCCCATCAAATCAGAATTTGGCACTACAAGGAACATTGCTTATTGCATCCTAATGTAGCCACATGACCAAGTAGTGCAAGAAAAATACAATAAAAATTTGACAAATTACAAAATAACATTCAAAATTTCTTAGCATTAAGTAATTCTTACTCCCTGTGTCCCAATTTATGCGATGCACCTTTCTTTTTACTCCATCACAACAAGAATAATATATTTCTATTTCTTTTAACGATGGTAGTGCCTGGACCACTAATTCCACAGGGTACCTATACCTTCCACTAAGGTAACTCGATGGGAAGAAATCACATATAATACCTTTCTATATTTAGAAGTAATTTAATTTTAAACTTCACATTAACATGATTTATAGTAACACAAATATCTATATCTTATTTTATACCACAAGTACTAAAGTCCTTTTTTTCTTCCTTCAACTGTCAAAGTGCATCACTGAAAATGGGATGAAGATACGAGGTAGTACCAAAAACTACCATAATAGCCAAAATAAACATATTAAAATAAAACTTTAATAATTAAGAAGAAAGGGAAAAAGGATGTACCAGAATCGGGGTTAATGAGATTGAAAGCCAAATCAAATGGGGTTTTGGAGAATTTGAGGTAAAGATAAACGGGCAAACAATTGGGGCAAGAAGTGGGTAGTCCGAAACTGGATTTTCGGGTCACCAGTGTCAGCTTCTCTCTCTCCGTTGCTTCTTCCATTATCAAATTATGAAAATTGAAATTGAAATTGGTGAGAGTAAAACCCTAGTTGGGTAGGGGTTTAATTTCTGGGGAAAATTCAGGGCGGCGTTTTGGGAAATTAAGGACTGAAATAGAGACTTTCGGGAATAGAAGGCCTATGTAGCATTTTGCGATCATAAATGTATCTGCTTTATAAGTTACGTCATATACTGTTTTTGGAAAAAGCACTCTTTAACTGAACATTAAACAGTATTTTTCAGAAAAATTTCTCAAAAAACTATTTTCTAAAACTGATTTTTCTTACCAAACACACTGGATTCCTTAGTTAAGAAAATTAGAATTTTAGTAATTTTATGCAAATTACTATTGGCTTGGTCCCTACATTTTCTACAAACTAATTTTGGACGCGCGTGATGCGCGTGTACCTTCTATCGATGTATATACAACAATAACAACAACAATAACATATTTAGTAATATCCCAAACCTTAGAAATCTCGGGAGGGTAGTGTGTATGTAGACCTTACCTCTAACTTGGAGGATAGAGAGGTTGCTTTCAATAGACCTCAGCTTAGAAAAATATAAGCACCACATTAATGAAAATCAATGAAAATATAGATAAGAATGGACAGTACAAATAAGCCATATAAAAGCAGAATAAAAACAACCAAATAGTAAGGTGATCAACAATGAAAGAAACAACGGTTATTCATAAAAACCTACTACCAACAGAAAGCGAGACTGCGTGCCAATATTACTGTTACGAACACTCTAGACTACCTACTCTATTACCCTAATCCTCGATCTCCATACATTCCTATCAAGGGTCCTGTCCTCGGTCAGCTGAAGTTGCGTCATGTCTCGCCTAATCACCTTTTCCCACTTTGGCCTACCTCTATCTTTCCGTAGGCCCTCCAATGTCAACCTCTCACACCTCCTCACCGGGGCGTCTGTGCTCCTCCTCCTCACATGACCAAACCACCTAAGTAGCGCTCCCTGCATCTTATCCTCAATAGGGGCCACACCCACCTTGTCGCGAATAACCTCATTTTTAATCCTATTTACTCTGGTGTACCCGCACATCCATCTAACATCCTCATCTATGCTACCTTCATCTTCTGGACATGAGCGATCTTGACTGGCCAACACCCAGCCCCACAACATCGTTGGTTATCTTGATTGGCCAACACTCAACCCCACAACATTGTTGGTCTGACTATCACTCTGTAGAATTTACCCTTAAGTTTCGGTGGCACCTTCTTGTCACATAAAACACCGAAAGCGAGTCTTCATTTCATCTGTCCCGCCCCAATACTATGTGTGACATCTTCTGTCGATGCGTATAAAACTATAAAATGTATAAGCCCTTGAAAATAATATTTTTAAAATATATGCTCTTAAATATAACAAATATTGAGCATACTTAGACAAAAAAAGTATCAGATAGGCCTATATAAGCATGAAAACAACCAAAATGATTTTGAAAGTTTAGTGTTCTATTATGTATCTCGTTCTTTTATAATTTCGTATCAAAATGTCTTTATATATGATATTCTTATCAGGAGAAGATATCAAACACTAAATTATATCAGGAAATACTTTTTATTTAGAACTGCTAAATATAAGATTTTTTTTTAATTTTATCCCACGTAAAATATATTTTTAAAGGATAAAAAAAGAGAACGACATTTTACTAAGGATCTTCGTTCTTTTATAGTATAGTATAAATTGTCATAACACAAGATTTTCTGATTGAACACAACACATATATTAGTTTTTCCAAATTTTGAACTAATTATGAAATGTTCAAACAAATCCTTTTTTCAACAAGAAAAGAAATGCCTCCTCAACAAGGGAAACACAAACATGTTGTTAAACTAAATCTTGTTTATTGGTAGAACCTTTTTGTAATAAACAGAAGTTTCTAATAAAATTTTATTACTACATCTTTTGTAACATAAATTCATTAACACAATGGCAAAAGAATATACTAAACTTGCTAATGCATGAAAACCGGTTTAGTTATCAAGATTCAATGTAACAATATTTCTTTTTCTTTGTCTCTCTGTCTTTATTAGGTAGAGGTAAGGTATGCGTGCACACTAGTCTCCCCAAATGCCTCCTGTAAAAATATACCGAGCTTATTATAATTGTTATTGTTATTGTAATATTTATTTATTTTTCCAAATCCAAATACAAGGGGCATCTTTCAATTTGCTATTATGCCTCCTATTTACTGTTTAGTTCAATTACTCCCTTTTTTCTTGCAAACAAGAAGAGGGAAAATAGGCTATTCAAATCCTCTTTCTTCCGACTTCCTCGTCTTATCTCCTTTTTTACTCATGCCAATGCCTAACAAAACAGTTAAAGAAATTTGCGTGAGATTCTGTATCAAGAACATTGTCTTCTCATGTCATTCTTCTATTCACCGATTAAGCTAAAAATAGTTGCCCTTGAAGTCATTTTACATTCAAAAAGAATGTTTCTTTCTATATTTAGTAAATTTTTTATTTAACATTCTTATTTTATCGTTAATGACACTTTCTCCTAACTTTTCTATCTTACACCTTTAATTAAGATCACAAGATTAAAAAAAAAATAGACTTTTTGCCTAATAAAACTTAGAAACATTGAACAAAATAGAGGATTGATGTTACTCCTTTGATCGAGAAGATTCCACTAAATTCAACATTCTTCATAATCAAACATTAGAGTAAGTGGTAGATTTTAGATATTTCTGAAATTAAAAGGTTAGTTACATTAGCATATCTTCAAGCTTATACAGACTTACGTAGAACCTCTCAAAATTTGGTCGAGAATCGTTGGGTGTTTAATACTTACTCAAAAGCTAGTTTTAAGTCACCTATGAAAGTGCAATTACACAGTAACTAACCATGATTAAATAATAAAAGTGTGATTAAACTTTTTTATTTTTGTTTCTACTCTTAGAGACAAGCTAACGCTCACTCTTTAAAAGAGATACCAAATGAGAGCCAAGTGAGTCAAAGAACCATAGAACACAATGTCATTAGATACCTAAACAGCAACTGATAAATCCAATGCTTATCAAAAATTTAGGGCCAACATAGTGACACTGACAAAAGATGCAGAGAAACTGAAAAATGTACTACTATATAATGCCAATCTAGTCAAAGAGTGAGAATCCCATGTCATCATCATCACTCTCTTCTTTCTCTTGCTTCTTCTCCTCAGCTGCAGGTGCTTCTGCAGCTGCTGCACCACTAGAAGGAGCCGCAGCTGCTGCAGCACCACCTCCGATGAAGCCACCGCCCCCACCGCCACCAATGATCACCTGCATATGCCAGACACGAGGATAACATAAATAAAGGCTTCTCCGAGCGAAATCAACAATGCTAGCGTATTTAACAGTATTATGCCACATCACCAAAGACACCAAATAATCAAATCAATTAACTATGTTTGTTGGCTATAAGAAATCTATATATAGGCTCTGCTCAAATCATTTCAAAATAAAGACGGCAATGACAAAATTCAAATAGAAAACTGGAAAACCAAACAAAGAGGCTGCTTGTGATAGAACACAACGTGGAAAAGTAAGAGAATTGGAAATTGAAAAAGGGGCGGGGGAGGGGGATGATCTCAGACATCCAAGGAAGGATAAAAGCAGCATTATCTCTCAAGCCTGGCAAAGGCGAAAGATTTAGGCGGCCACTGCGAATGTTTTGAGAAACAAGCCTTCAAATGTATCATCACAGATCCCCCACTGATGCACTCAACCAAAAATATAAAGCATTTGTACAATCAACAAAAGTCCCAAAAGTAGCAACTAATTATGCCAAGAATGGTATCAAGCAACCAAACAGATCATCAAATTCCAGGCTCCTTTTATGTTTTAAGGGTTTAAAAGCAAAGCTATTATCACAGTTACAACCATATTTATAGCAAAAAAATAAATAAATAAAGAAGTTTCTTATGATAGAACACAATGTGGAAAAGAAAGAGAATTGGAATTTGGTGTGTGTGGGAGGGAGTGGGGCATCTCAGACATCCAAGGAAGGATAAAAGCAGCATTATCTCTCAAGCCTGGCAAAGGCGAAAGATTTAGGCGGCCACTGCGAATGTTTTGAGAAACAAGCCTTCAAATGTATCATCACAGATCCCCCCACTGATGCACTCGACCAAAAATATAAAGCATTTATACAATCAACAAAAGTCCCAAAAGTAGCAACTAATTATGCCAAGAATGGTATCAAGCAACCAAACAGATCATCAAATTCCAGGCTCCTTTTATGTTTAAGGGTTTAAAAGCAAGCTATTATCACAGTTACAACCATATTTATAGCAAAAAATTAAATAAAGAAGTTGCTTATGATAGAACACAATGTGGGAAAGAACGAGAATTGGAATTTGGTGTGTGTGAGGGGGGGGGGCATCTCAGACATCCAAGGAAGGATAATAGCAGCATTATCTCTCAAGCCTGGCGAAGGCGAAAGATTTAGGCGGCCACTGCAAATGTTTTGAGAAACAAGCCTTCAAATGTATCATCAAGGATCCCCCACTGATGCACTCTCAACCAAAACTACAAAAGCACTTATACAATCAACAAAAGTCCCAAAAGTAGCAACTAACAAAACCAAGAATAGCATCAATGAACAAACTAGAGTAACTAATTAGGCCAAGATGGCATCAAGTGACCAAACAGATCATCAAATTCCAGTGTAGTTCCTTTTATGTTTTAAGGGTTTAAAAGCAAGCTATTTTCACAATTACAACTAAAAAGGAAGAGGTTGCTTGTGATAGAACACAATGTGGAAAAGAAAGAGATTTGGAATTGAAGTATGTGGGGAATCTCAGACATCCAAGGAAGGATAAAGGCAGCATTATCTCTCAAGCCCGGCAAAGGCGAAAGATTTAGGCGGCCACTGCGAATGTTTTGAGAAACAAGCCTTCAATTGCATCATCACAGAGCCCCACAAAAGCACTCAACCAGAAACATAAAGCACTGATTTATGCCAAAAATTACATCAATCAAAAAACTTTTTTGACCAATGAATTATAACACCTCAAAGATAATCAAATTCCAGTAGATTTCTGTTTAACGGGTTAAAAGCAAGCTATTTTCACAGTTACAAGCACAAAAATAGCAACAAGTATCATCTCTAATACAGGAAAATAACCAAATAACCATTAAAAGTTTTGTTTCTTTTCATACAAGTTTTGTTCTTCAACTAATCAAAAAGGTGGAACTCTTCACTAGTACCATAAAACTGCACGAGAACCAGAATGACAAAATCTATACACTACTGAATTCTCGAGCTAAATCAGACAGATAGAAAAGCATACTCCCATTCAGAATTCCTCATGTAATTCAATACAACTTGTTCCAACTTCGATCTGCAGTGGCTTAAAGTTCAAAACTATATGGACAACAGCCCACCCCTCTATTTTCTCCACTTAAATACCAGACTCTTGACTACCACATGGTTCAAAAAACCCCTGCTTATCCACACATCATGCCTATAAACTAAAGCCCTGGGGCCAGTTCTACTACAAATATTATTTTTCGCACAAATCACAATTTGCAAGAATTCAAATGCATTTAATAATAAAAAATTTAATCTTTTCCTATAAGACTACCTTTTCAATCATTGCTTATATGTTCACTCACTACATGACTACACTACACACACAAACATACACACATATACATACATATACATATATCAAATGAGCATCTTTAACACCAGGGACCAGAATACATTATTTTCAATAAATCAAACTCGTCCTAATATACTCACACACCCTAAAATAAACCATAATACGCGTGATACAAGTCAAAATTGCACAGATAATTTTAGAACAAAAAGGAATACAAATAAAAAAACCAAAAAACCTAGATCCAAAACGATTCATCAAAGCGAAAAGCAAAAAGAGACCCATTAAAATTTTCAAAATTCTTTTAACGAAAAGGGTTAGGAAAGGAAAATACCTGAAAGACAGCAGAGGAGGGAGTAACGTAGGAGAAAGAGGACTGAACGCCACCAGAAGAGTCAGTGGAAAGAGCAGCTTGAACAAGCTTGCGCTGAAGATCATAGGTGGAAGAAGCAGAAGCTTCTAGATCACCCTTCAGTTGCTTAGCACTCCATTCGTCTCCTGAACCTTTGCAAACGAATGTAAAAACTCCCATTTTTCTCTTTCTTTGTTTCTCTCTAGCTTTTTCTCTCAATGATACAGAGGCGTTAGGAATTGTGTGTAAATGGGGTTTTTGTAGGAGGCTGAGGAGGAGAAACCCTAGGGTTGTTTACGTACCCTTTCAAAAGACTAATATACCCTCTGCTTTTGGGCAAAGATATATATTTACGATTTTGCCTTAACAGTTTTCTTTTAATGTTATTTTAGGGCATGTATGTTTATTTTTTATGTGAATCACTAATTTGTCGCTCCAAACTATAAATATTTACCTAACGAATGCGAGTATTAGACCAATAGTAAAGTTATTTCCGTATATTTATTGCTTGTGAGCTCGAACGGTGGAAATAGGCGATAATGCTTGTATTATAATAAGCTTTCCTCGAACCTTACGTGAATACGAAATACTTTATGTATCAAATTGTTTTTTTCTTTACCTAATAAGTTATTTGATTATACAAATAACTTTTACACTATCGATATGCTTAAATTTTTACAATATTAGACATCCAAATATACAAATTAAGGGCGAAAAATAGAATCGTCATTGAAGATTGCAGTTAAGTGATTGAGAGTATTTGACATTGGTGGAATTTCACTAGAGAACTCTTGTTCTTTATGTATTTGTTTGATAGTTAGACGATAATTATAAATTATAGAACTTTTTAAACCGATATTCAACATTGAATAACAATACTAGTATTATGCACAGACAAATATCAAATTGTGATTTGAGTTATTTGAATTATATGCAAATTTTGTTAAAATTTAAACCTTCCACATACTTATTAGATATCATTTTAGGAGCAAGACATGGAATTTTTTCTCGTATTTCGTACTAGATAACATTTTTTATATATGTAACAACCCAACCCCTTGATCTTAGTACTTGCATTTTATTCTGTTGTCAATATTAAAGAATACTAAGCATATCATGTTGTAATATGTCTTGTTTGAATGTATTATTTTAACAAAATTGTTACTACCACTTTATCTTTTATCTCAAAGTCGAATAAGTCTTATCTTTCTATATTTTTATCACAGTTTTTTTATTTAATATGTAACGACCCGACTGGTTGTTTTAAGCAATTGCGTTCGGTTTGGCAGTTTGAGATCACGAGTAGCTTTACATAGTGTATTATGACTTCTATGCATCATCGGTTCAGATTTTTGAGAATATGAAAAAGAATTTTTAGGAGTGACTCTCATTTGAGAAGCTCGAAATTGAAAGAATTGACCAAGGTTTGACTTTTAAGTATTTGACCTCGGATTGGAGTATCGATGGTTTCGATAGGCTTGGGTGGTGATTTTGGACTTAGGCATACGTCTAGATCTGGATTTGAAGGCCCGTAGGGTAATTAAAGCATTTTGACGAAAATTAGAAAGTTGAAGTTTTGGAAGATTAGGAGGTTTGACCGAGAGTTAACTTTGGTGATATCGGGGTCGAAATGTAATTTCGGGAGTTGTAACAGCTCCGTTATGTCATTTGGGACTTGCCTGCACAATTTGGTGTCATTTGGAGTTGATTTGATATGGTTCGGATGCTTGGTTGTGATTCTAGAAGTTCTTGAAGTTCATGGTGATTTTCATGTGTTTTGGTATCCGATTCATGGTTCTAGAGGTTATTTTGATGTTCTAATCGCGCGAGCGAGTTCGTGTAATATTTTCAGACTTTCGTGGATGTTTGGCATGGAGCCCAGAGGGCTCGGATGAGTTTCATACGCGTTTTGGAGTGTTGGAAGAAGGTTTAGTTGTGCTAGTGTCTCTGTTCTCGTATTTGCGAGATTTTTCTCGCTTTTGCGACGATGGGCTAGGGCAGAGGAGTTCACAATTTCGAACTAAATTATCGCATTTGCGGTTGCAGCTTCGCATTTGAGACACAAGCTGTCGCTTTTGCAAAAAACTCAGAGCTCGCATTTGTGAGCCTTGTGTCACATTTGCGACCTGAACAGAACTGATCAACCTTCGCTTTTGCGATGCTTTTGTCGCATTTGCGAGCATCGCAATTACGATTCGGATGTCACAAATGCGACATCCGAGGCTAGTATTAAGACTCCCATTTCGGGACTTAGCTTCATTTTATTATATTTTGAACCCTAGGTCCGAGATTGGGCGATTTTGAGAGAGGATTTTCATATCAAATCATTGGGTAAGTGCCTACAATCAATTTTCAGTTATATTTTATGATTATACCTTAGATTTAACATCAAATTCATGAGAATCTAAAGGAAATTTTGGGGAAAATTGTAAAATCTTTCAAAAATGTAAAAAGATGATTTGAAGGACGAATTGGTACCGGAACTTGATAATTTTTGTATGGTTAAACTCGTATCGGAATGGGTGTTCGGGTTTTGTAAATTTTATCGAGTTGCGAGGTACGGGTCCCGAGAGTTGACTTTTGTTGACTTTTTATAAATTATATAAGGATCATAGCTTTGTTAATTGAAATTATTTTCTCTTGCATTGTTTGATGTATTTAAGTCGTCCTTGGCTAGATTGAGTCGAGCAATGGTGAATTGGTAAAGAAAAAGCTAAATTGAGTATTGAGTTGGCCAAATAGAAGTAAGTGACTTGTCTAACTTTGTGGGGGGGGGGGGGGGGAACCACCCCTCAGGAATTGAGTTAATTGTGTTATCTTGTTATGTGAAAGCCGTGCACACAAGGTAACGAGTGGGTATACAACCTATATGTGGTATGGACCAGTTTAGATTGTCTAGTCTCTTCCCATCCTTTTGATTAAATTGTCATAACATGGGGTATCTCGTTGTTAGACTACTCTTACATGCTCTATATGATGTTGTTACCACTTATTTACGTCTTACTCATTATTTGGCTCTTATATGCCTTGGTTGAAGTCATTGCCCTCCTTATTGTCTTGTTACCTCTTAATTGTTGAGTTCTTCTACTATGTGCATATCTGCTACATGTCCAAATTTGTGATTGCCTACTTAGTTATCACATGCCTTACATGTCTTGTTATTTTATAAAGGTTGTTGTATTCCATTGATTTCACGTGTTTCCCTTGTTGTCGTGTACTCATACCCTTGATTGTAGAAATTCTGATAAATTTAGTTATTGAATTGTTGTTGTTGATTTAAGTTACTTTACGGGGGATCGGGTTGCACGCTGCAATAGGTGAAATAAGGGAGGACATTCATATTGTGATATTGTTATTGTGCGGTGGGATTGGGTTTCACGCCGTAACAGGTGAAATAAGGGTGGATTATTATGGTGAAATAAGGGTAAATTATGATATTGATATTATATGGTGGAATCGGATTGCGCGCCGCAACATATGATGTTTATTGTTATATTGATATCGTACGGTGGGATCGGGTTGCATGCCGCAACAGGTGAAATAAAGGTGAATTGATATGGTGGAATAAGGGTGACTTATGATATTGATAGTATATGGTAGGATTGGGTTGCGCCCCGCAATATATCTTGTATTTTGGTATCCCCTGTTTACTGTATTGGCTTCAGTTTCTTCGTACAAGACTCTAATAATCTGTATATCTGGTTTTCACTGTGTTCTAAGGATCAAGTTATTGTCATTGACTTATTGCTTTGCCGTCATTTCCTGAGATCTTTTCCTAATACTATTATTCTGGTGAATTGATTTTCAAAGTGAATTTACTGCATTGAGTCATTACCTCCTGCCTTGCTGAGTTTTTAGTAATATAGTGATTTAAAATTAAAAAGTTCATATCATGCTACCTTGTGTGACTTTTAGGTTAAGACTCGCTGTATTTCGGTATTTGCTATTTTCAATAGTTGTTACGTTTTACTTCAACTAATTTCTCAACTTAATATCGTTAAGCTATCTGAGGTTTATATTTCACTTAAAAAGGAATCTTTATTACTCCCTCCTTTTCAATTTATGTTAACCCATTTGTCTGGGCACGAAGTTTAAGAAAAGATAGAAGACTTTTGAACTTGTGGTGTAAAATAAAGCACATATATTTTGTGTAGCTATAAATCATTGGAGAAAGGTAAATTATTTCCAAATAGGGAAAGAGGTCATTCTTTTTGGCACAAACTAACAAGGAAATAGGTTCACATAAATTGAAACAGAGGGAGTATGTGTCAATTTAATATACCATATATTAAATTCAATGGCTTATTCGATGTTGTATTTTATTTGGAAATGTTATTCTTCTTCACTCAAATGATTTTTAAAAATAAACCCATCTTTCTCACTGATTTCCTACTTGGTCTGGAAACTGTACTATTATTTTATGATATATAAGCAAAACTCTCTTGGACACCTTAATAGTGACATGGATATTATGTACTGAGTAGCACATGAATTTTGTCATGCAAAGTGAGATGAAAATATGTGGGCACAAGGTGCTAGGTGTGTTAAAGGTTTGGAAGTTGTGATTATGATATAAGGTTACGACGATTGGGATTGTTCGAATTGTGTATTAGAAACGATTCAATTGGTTGTGTTAACATCGTTTTCCCTACTTAAACTCATGTATGCTTCATCCGGACCCCAACTATGTTGTTGTTTAATTATTGGGTTAATTCTCATTGTTATTTGTGTTTTCTTCTCATCGTTACTACTATTTGCAATTTGATATACTTCTGCTATTGGTATATTACTCTGATAGTCCCTTCTTGTTAGATTTGAGTCATATCCTGCAGGTTATATATTCGGTTGTGTTTTGATCCGGCCTCGTCACTACTCTACCGAGGTTAGGCTTGATATTTACTGGGTACCACCGTGGTGTACTCATGCTACGTTTTCACACATTTTTGTGTGCAGAGCCAAGTACTTCGGATCGAGTTGGTTTGAGACTTAAGCTTGGTGAGGCTGGAGACTTCAAGTTACACCTGCTGGGCGTTCGCAGGCGCTGAAGTCGCCTTCTATTGTATCTATTTCTATTGTTTCCTTTTATTCCATAATAGTAATGTATTCACTATGTATAATTTCTCATAGAAAGGCTTATGACTTGTATTACCGGTTTTGGAATTGTAACTTTGTATACAGTTTCCATTTCAAAATTGTTCGATGTTAGCTAAATATTATTGTTATTTTAGTTAATATTCGGCTTACCTAGTTTTCGAAACTAGGTGCCATCACGACTCCTTCGGAGAGGATTTTGGGTCGTAACATAATCTTTGCTTATAGTTGCCGCATTATTCATTACTTAATATTGTTATATTTTTTACGTGCTCTCTTATTAGCTTACCAATTGACTTATTATCTTGCTTATTACCCTTTTGATAATCATATATAAGTATAATTTTTTTATTCCTAACATTTAATGTATTATTATACTTTTATCTTCTTAGTCAGAGCTCTTTCAGTATTTAAATCTATCAATAATATTTTTGAGTATTATTTAGTTATTATAATACTTATCCTTAAATTAAATCAAAGTATAAATATTCTCACACTATCTCTATTTTCCTCTTTATATATTTTTACCTCTATTATGAAATTGTAATTAGTTTTTGTATTAATAATTTATAATATAATCAAAATATGTAGTATTACGTTTTATTTTAAGTTATAACTTTGAATTAGTCTAAAATATTAATACATAAGTTTTTTAATTATTATATTTTAAATATATCATATTTTATTATAATTATTTTTATATCACGTGCAATTAAATTTTCTTTCTCTTTTAGTTTCATAATACAATTTAAATTGTATTTTCGTTACTATATTACCGAGACATTTATTTTGTATTCTTAAAATTTTAATTTTTTATCCAATTATTATTTTTATTATCTAGTAAAATTTTAAGTTTGTGATCTTATCCATAGTATGAGCTTTTTTACTATAATTTTAATATAATCTATATTTTTAAATTTTTAATTATTGCTATGACGTTACCTAATATATAGTATTTCATGTTTTCATGTGGCCTTCAATAACTTTTCTCTTTATTTAATATTATTATCCATTTATATCCTTTAATATAATATAGATCAATGTATGATTTTTAATAATATTTATTAAATTATTTGCATTTATTAATAATATTTTTTATATAGTAAAATTTCCAATATTTTAATTTAATTATTAATTAATTAAAAAAAGTTATATGTGGATTTTTCTTGTTATGTCATATGGCTGAATAAGTTAGTAGTTAGTAGTTAATTAGTTAATACATTATATGTGACTAATTTTAAGACTGAACCTGACTTAAGGAGATTACTTTTTCCTCTACTTTTAATAATATATAGAAGATATGTGAGCTTCTAAGACGGTAGCCTAGCAGTCAAAGAGCTACAGTGACTAGCTTGCTAACCAATTTTAAGGCCCCGTTTGGCCATAGATTTTTGCTAAGTTTTTCAATTTTTTTTGGAAAAATCTGTTTGAAAATTCACGAGAAGAATTACCCTATTCATGACTTAGAGTTGGCAGCCATTGCTCATGATCTGAAGATTTGGAAGCACTATCGTTATGGCGTGTCGTGTGAGGTATTCAGGACCATCAGAGTTTGCAGTATTTGTCCAAGCAAAAGGATCTCAATTTGAGGCAGAGAAGATGGTTGGAGCTATTGAAAGACTATTATATCACCATCTTGTATCATCTCGGGAAGGCCAATATGGTGGCCGATGCTTTAACTAAGAAGTCAGTGAGTATGGGCAACCTTGCGTTCATTTTAGTCAGCGAGAGTCCGCTTGCATTAGATGTTCAAGCCTTGGCCAATCAGTTCGTGAGGTTGGATGTTTCTGAGCCCAGTCGTGTTCTAGCTTGTACCGTCGCTCTGTCTTCATTGCTTTAGCGCATCAGGGAGCGGCAGAATGACCCTCATTTGCTTGTCCTTAGGGACACAGTGCAACATGGAGATGCCAAGCAGGTTACAGTTGGAGATGATGGAGTTTTGAAGATGCAAGGTCTTGTTTATCTGCCTAATGTGGATGGACTTCGTGAGTTGATTCTAGAGGAGGCCTACAATTCCCGATATTCTATTCATCCAGGCACCGCCAAGATGTGTCAGGACTTGCGACAATATTATTGGTGGATGAGGATGAAGAAGGACATAGTTTCATATGTAGCTCGGTGTCTAAATATTCAACAAGTAAAGTACGAGCATCAAAGACCTGGTGGTTTGCTTTAGAAGACAGAGATTCATGAGTGGAAGTAGGAGCGTATCACTATGGATTTCGTTGTTGGACTCCCACAGACTCAGAGGAAGATCGATGCAGTTTGGGTTATTGTGGATAGGCTGACCAAGTTAGTGCATTTCATTCCTGTGACAGTTACCTATTCTTCAGAGCGATTGGGAGAGATATATATCCGTGAGATCGTTCGTCTTCACGGTGTGCTCGTGTCTATCATTTCTTATCGAGGTACGTAGATCACCTTGCATTACTGGAGGTCAGTACATCGTGGGTTGGGCACGCAGGCTGAGCTGAGCATATCATTTCATCCTCAGACGGATAGACAGTCTGAGCGCACTATTCATATATTGAAGGATGTGCTCTATGCTTGTGTTATTAACTTTGGAGGCTCATGGGATCAGTTCTTGCAACTTGTGGAGTTTGCCTATAACAACAACTATTAGTTGATCATCCAGATAGCTCCCTATGAGACATTATATGGTGGACGGAGTCGATCGCCGGTTGGACAGTTTGAGCTGGGGAGGCTCGGTTATTGGGTACAGATTTGGTGCAGGATGCTTTGGGCAAGGTTAAAATCATTTAGGATAGACTTCGCACAGCTCAGTCCAGGCAGAAGAGTTATGCCATCCGTAAGGTCCGTGATGTTGCATTCATGGTCGGAGATAGGGGTGTTCATAAAAATCCGAAAACCCGAACCAAATCGAAAATCAAACCAAACTGACCAAAAAAATCGATACGTTTTGGTTTGGTTTGTTTTGGTTTTGAAATTTAAAAACCGATAAAATTTGGTTTGGTTTTGGTTTTAATTATAAAAAACCGAACCAAACCGAATATAGGAGTAGCTATTTTAAATTTATTATTACACCTATATATGTATACTTTTATACAAAGTTTTAAATTTTTATAGTAAATATTAGTCGTTTGCACTTTTAGTACAGTTCTTTACCTTTACATTCTAGTTTAATTGGTAGTTTTCTTTTCTTAAGTGTAAGAATCTATTTCATGCTAAAAATAATATATTTTTAATCGAGTCCTTAAATTATTCATCAATATTATATTCAATTATCATCAATATATCTTGGTAAATAATAGATTTCTCAAAGTGCAATTGATTTGATAGTGTTACATTGAAAATGTGGTCGACTAAATGTGTGTTTGGTAGTGTATGTCTTATATTTAAGAAAAAACCGACAAATAACCGAAAAAATCGAAAAACCGACATAAACCGAATCGAGAAAAAACCGACTTGATTGGTTTGGTTTGGTTCTAATATTTAAAAAATCGACTTACTTAGTGTGATGACTCGGCCCATCATCACGTGAGTTACCACCCCGTTTCCCCCATATCATGTAGCTCTATGTTTCAATATCAGTATTTGAGTTGATAGGATAGAATTGAATTGGTTTTAGTTGGAAATGAGGCACTTAGCCTCTTAGAAGGAAGCTTGTTTTGGAAAAATCAACCGAAAGTTAACTATATAGTTAGAGGGATCGGATGTGAATTTCGGTAATTTGGTTAGCTTCGGGGGATGATTTGTGACTTAGGAGTGCAATCGGAATTGATTTTGGAGGCTCGGTGTAGAAATAGGCTTGAATTGGCAAAGTTTGAATTTTGGCGAATTTTGGTTGATAGGTGAAATTTTGATCTGGGGGTCGGAATGGAATTCCGAGAGTTGCAGTAGATTCGTTAGGTGACTTTGGATATGTCTGCAAATTTTTAGATCATTCGGACGTTGTTTGGTCGGGTATTTGATCGAATGTGCAATTCGGAAGTTTTTAAGAAACTTAGGATTTGGTTTGAGGATAATTGAGAATTTTGATGTTAACGATACTGTTTTGATGGTTCGAGCAAGTTTAAATAAGGTAATAAATCATGTCTGTGCTTTTGGTTGAGGTCCCAGGGGCTTCAGTGTGATTTCGGGTGGTTAAACGGGAAGTTTGAAGCATTGTTGCAGGTCTGATCTTTCTGTCTTCCGGTATTTCCGCATCTATGAAAAAAGGAGCCGTAGAAGCGGCGGGGAGGTCGCAGAAGCGGGCAGGCGTGGTCCAGGGTATTTTTGCATAAGCGGACAGAGGGTCGCTTCAGCGGGTCCGCATAAGCGGATATTGAGTCGCATAAGCGAAGCCTGGCATATTAAGTGAAAACCACATAAGCGGTCATTTGGCCGCACAAGCGGTCCCGCATAGGCGGCAGCGGGACCGCAGAAGCGAAACCTGGCAGGGGTTTTAGTGAACAGTGTTTCACGATTTTTTTTGAAAGAGAAGAGAATATTTTGGACTTCGGACTTAGGCGATTCTTGGGCGATTTTGAAGAAAATTTGAATAGGTTTCATCAGGTATGAATTATTAGACTCGGAATATGTTATTATGGTGTAAAAAGATGGATTAATCACTAAAATTCGAAGAATTAGAGGGTAAAAATGGAGGTTAGGGCTTGGAACTTAAGGGAGTTAAAAATTGGGTTTTGAAGGGGCAATTGAACTCCGATTTTAGTAAATTTGATATGTATAGACTCGTGGTGAGATGAGGAATACAGTGATGAAAATTTTGTAATTTTTAGAGAAATGGACCCAGGGCTCGGGTTTTGCCAACTTCGTGATTTTTGATATTTTTTGAGTCTTTTCGATTAGGTTATGTTACTTTAGCCTATTGTAATGTATTCGTTGTGGTTTTGACTAGATTCAACGCGCAAGGAGGTGGATTCGAGAGGAAAAGGCATAGCGGACTAATCTCGTGGCCGGCTTGAGGTGAGTAATAGATGTAGATGATGACCTGAGGGTTTGAAACCCCGGTTTATCACACTGTGATGCTATATTGAGGCGAGACACACACTCCATGACGAGTGCGGGTCGGTTGTGATTGGGGTTTGTGGCTTAGTCCACCCCAAGGGGTGTTTAAGCTCTGCTTTGGACTATAGACGGATTAGTAAACATCCTACTTGGATTGTTATGAGTCTATTTGGGCCGCGTGCCGATTATTTGGATCCCTCAGGGATTATTATCACTGTTTCCATGATGCTTAGCATGTTTTCATGATATCAGTCTGAGTTAAACACTGTCTTGAAATGATTAGTAAATTTCTAAAGTTTTAAGCACTTAATCTATAATTCCTAATAAATGGAACTAAAAAATGATAAACTAGACTTTGCCTGTGTGGCTTATATGCATATATCTAGACTGAGTGTGGATCGGGCTGCACGCCGTAACGAGTGTTACGACGAATATTGCGCTTGGGCTGTAGGAGCCCCTCCAGAGACTGAACCCCCACAGTGAGCGCGGTTACCCAAATAGATCGGGATGTACGCTGCAGCGGTCATGTGCATTGCATTGCATTCATTCTTTGATGTTTATCTAATCTAGCTATTTTTGTTTTGTTGCCATTTCACCGTTAACTATGCTAAATTGTTAGTGTTAGCTTTACATTGTGGTATTTTCGAGATTTCTTACTTTCAGTCATTATATATGTCTATTACCACTGAGTTGGAAGTACTCACTTTACTCCCTGCACCATGTGTGCAGATTCAGGTGTCTCGGGAGCATAGTTAAGCTATTTGCTGCTTTAGAGCTTCTCAGGAGTTGTCGAGGTAGCTACCTGACGTTCGCAGGACCCGACTCCTCCCCTATCCCTTTATCATTTCCGCATTTGTGAACATCAGTATTACTGAGAATTTATAACTTTTTTATCTTAGAGGCTCTTGGCTCATGATCCCAGGTCTTTGGGAGTTTTATTGGCAGTTGTTATGATTTCCGTACTATTTCTGTCTATTATCACTGGTTAGAACTATATTATTTGATAATTTAATGCTATCAATTGGAAATGGTTTGTGTGGTTGCGTTGTGAGCGTTATATGGCCGGGCTTACCTAGCAATTGTGTTGGGCGCCATCACGACCGGGATTGGGGTCGTGACAAGTTGGTATCAGAGCCTAGGTTACTAGGCCTCATGAGTCATGAGCCGGTTAGTAGAGTCTCGCAGATCGATACAGAGACGTCTGTATATATCCTTGAGAGGATACAAGACCTTTAGAAAACACTTCATATTCTTGAAACTCTTATCGTGCCACTTTGTTGTTCTGAGACCTAAATTTCTGTATTCTATTCTCTCGTAAATGGCGAGACCCCGTGCTACCGGACGCGACGGACGACCACCATTGCCACCTGCTAGAGGCCGTGGCCGTGGTCGTGGTCGAGGCATACCAGTGAGAGCAGCACCTGCAGATCCACCAGCTGCCCAGGTTTCGGACCAGCCTCCAACTGTATATGCTACAGCAGCAGCTGTTCAGGCACTGACAATGCCCATTGTGATTCCTGGTCTTCAGGAGACTTTAGCTCAGATCTTATCCATCTGCACTGGCCTAGCTCAGGCAGTCTCAGCCACTACTGCAGTAGCTACTTCTCAGACTGGGGGTGGTCATCAGACCCCCACAGCTCGCACACCCCGAGCAGGTTGTTCAGGGATTGCAGACACCGGGAGCAGCCCCAGCTCAGCCAGTCGCACCAGTTGCCCCAGTTGCACCAGTTGCCCCAATTGCGTCAGTTACACCAGCTCCAGACTTTGTGGTTCCAGCTATGCCAGATGACGAGCAGCGTCGACTGGAGAGGTTCGGTAGTCTCCAGCCTCCGACGTTCAGTGGCACTAAGGGCGAGGATGCCTAGGGATTTCTAAACAAACATCAGCGTATGCTTCGCACTGCAGGGATTTTGGAGTCGAGTGGAGTGGCTTTTACTACTTTCCAGTTCTCAGGGCCTGCATTTACATGGTGGGAGGAGTTTGAGAGGTATAGGCCTGTTGGAGCAGCGCCCCCTTACTTGGAAGCAGTTCTCTACTCTCTTTCTGGAGAAGTATGTACTGCAGTCTCGCAGAGAGGAGCTGCGACATCAGTTTGAGTGGTTGGTTCAGGGAGACATGACTGTGACCCAGTATGAGTTGAGATTTACACATCTGGCTCGACATGCTACTTGGATGATCCCGACAGATCGGGAGAGGATTAGGAGGTTTGTGGATGGTCTTAACTATTCAATCCACATTTTGATGACTAGAGATAGGGTTGTGGCCTCCTCGTTTGAGGAAGTAGTTGATATGGCTAGACAGATTAAGACAGATCGCTATCGGGGGCGTGAGGAGAGGGAGGCCAAGAGGCTTCGAGGTTCAGGTAGCTTTAGTGGTGCTCCGTCTAGGGGCCAGGTCTAGCGTGGCAGAGGTCGTTCTTTCAGACCTCCCCAGTCAGGTCGTACAGAGTCCAGTGGGGCTTCTTCAGGCCATGGTCATCAGGGATATCAGTAGGGTCACTCTTCACTTAGCGCCCTTCCACCTTAGAGATCTACTCCTGCCTCTTCAGCCCAGGGTTCATCTGCAGTGAGGGGTTCCCTTCAGTCTCCTTCTCCAGCTCCGGGGCATTGCTACGAGTGCGGTGAGTTTGGTCACATGAGGAGATAGTGTCCTCGGCTACGCGGTGGTCGGTCTCAGCAGAGGGATCCACCCTCCTCTTCTACTCCATCTACTTCAGCACCATCCCAGTGAGGTAGGGGTGGGGTTCAGACAGCTAGGGATCGCCCTAGGGATGAAGATCGATCTAGTGGTGGTTAGGCTCGATTCTATGCTCTTCCAGACATGAGGGATGCCATTGCATCCGATGCTGTTCTCACAGGTATTATCACAGTCTGCCACAGGGATGCCTCTGTTTTGTTTGATCCCGGATCTACCTATTCATATGTATCTTCATATTTTGCTCATCATTTGGGTTCGACCCGTGGTTGTCTTGCCTTGCCTGTGCACGTATCTACCCCGGTGGGTGATACTATTATTGTGGATCATGTATATCGATCATGTCTGGTGACTATTGGGGGTCTGGAGACCCGAGTTGACTTGTTATTGTTAGGCATGGTAGATTTTGATGTAATTCTGGGTATGGATTGGCTATCCCCGTACCATGCTATTCTGGACTGTCATGCCAAGATAGTTACGTTGGCTATTCCGGGTGTTCCGAGGATCGAGTGGCAAGGTATGACTGATTATGTGCCCAGCATGGTGATTTCTTTCTTAAAGGCCCAACGGATAGTTGGTAAAGGTTGTTTATCGTACTTGGATTTTGTGAGAGATGTTGGAGCTGAGACTCCTAATCTTGATTCTGTGACCGTTTTGAGGGATTTCCCAGATGTGTTTCCAGCAGACCTATCGGGCATGATGCCAGACAAGGACATTGATTTCGGTATTGATCTAGTGCCGGGCACTCAGCCCATCTCTATTCATCCCTATCGTATGGCACCAGTTGAGTTAAAGGAATTGAAGGAGCATCTTCAGGAACTCCTAGATAAGGGGTTCATTCGCCCGAGTGTGTCACCGTGGGGTGCACCGATCTTATTTATGAAGAAGAAGGATGGCACGATGAGAATGTGCATTGACTACAGACAGTTGAACAAGGTGACAGTGAAGAACAAGTATCCACTACCCCGTATTGAGGATTTGTTTGACCAGCTTCAGGGGGCAAAGGTATTCTCTAAGATTGATCTCCGTTCAGGCTATCACCAGTTGAAGATTAGGGATTCAGACATTATGAAGACGGCTTTCAAGACGAGATATGGGCACCATGAGTTTCTAGTTATGTCATTCGAGCTGACTAATGCCCTAGCCACGTTCATGCACTTGATGAACAGTGTATTTCGGCGGTATCTGGATTCATTTGTGATTGTGTTTATTGATGATATCCTGGTGTACTCGCGTAGCCAGGAGGAGCACGCGCATCATTTGAGGGTGGGGTTGCAGAGACCGAGAGAGGAGAAACTCTATGCAAAGTTCTCCAAGTGTGAGTTCTGGCTTAGTTCTGTGGCTTTTCTGGGACACGTGGTGTCCAATGATGGTATTTAGGTTGATCCAAAGAAGATTGAGGCGGTGCAGAGTTGGCCTAGACCGTCCTTAGCCACTGAGATTTGGAGTTTCCTTGGTTTGGCAGGGTATTATCGACGGTTCGTCCAGGGTTTTTCATCTATTGCTTCATCCTTGACCAAGTTGACGCAGAACAATGCTCCATTTGTATGGTCAGACGAGTGCGAGGAGAGCTTTCAGAAGCTCAAGACAGCTTTGACCACAGCTCCAATGTTAGTGTTTCCATCAGCTTCAGGTTCTTACACCGTATATTGCGATGCTTCGAGAGTTGGGATCAGATGTGTATTGATGCAAGAGGGTAGAGTTATTGCTTATGTTTCTCGTCAGTTGAAGCCTCATGAGAAGAACTACCCTGTATATGATTTGGAGTTGGCTGCCATAGTCCATGCTTTGAAGATTTGGAGGCACTATCTATATGGCTTATCTTGTGAGGTATATACTAATCATCGCAGCCTTCAGCATTTGTTCAAACAAAAGGATCTTAATTTGATACAACGGAGGTGGTTTGAATTGCTCAAGGATTATGACATTACCATTTTGTATCATCCGGGGAAGGCCAATGTAGGGGCCGTTGCTTTAAGCCGAAAGGCGATGAGTATGGGTGGTTTGGCATACATTCCAGTTGGGGAGAGGCCCTTTGTAGTTGATGTCCAGGCTTTAGCCAATCAGATGGTGAGGATAGATATTTCGGAGCCTAGCCGGGTGTTGGCTTGTGTGGTTTCTCGATCTTCCTTGTATGACCGCATTAGAGAGCGTCAGTATGATGATCCACACTTGCTTGTCCTGAAGGACAGGGTCCAGCATGATGATGCTAGAGATGTAACTATTGGTAATGATGGTGTGTTGTGGATGCATGGCCGGATTTGCGTGCCCAATGTAGATGGGCTTCGGGAGTTGATATTGGAAGAGGCCCACAACTTGCGATATTCTATTCATCCAAGTGCCGCGAAGATGTATCAGGATTTGAGACAACATTGCTGGTGGAGAAGGATGAAGAAGGATATTGTGAGTTATGTAGATCGGTGTCTCAACTGTCAGCAGGTCAAATATGAGCATCAGAGGCCCGGTGGTGTACTTCAGCGGATGGATATTCTAGAGTGGAAATGGGAAAGGATTACTATGGATTTTGTGAGTGGTCTCCCTCGTACCTCGAATAAGTTCGATTCAATTTGGGTGATTGTAGATAGGCTGACCAGGTTCGCGCACTTCATTCCGGTATGTACTACCTACTCTTCGGAGCGGTTAGCGGAGATTTTCATTCGGGAGATTGTACGGTTACATGGGTCCCCAATTTCTATTATCTTAGATAGGGGTACTTAGTTTACTTCCCAGTTCTGGAGGACTTTTCAGCGAGAGTTAGTTACGCAGGTAGAGTTGAGCACAACATTTCATCCTCAGACGGACGGGCAGTCCGAGCGTACTATTTAGATATTGGAAGACATGTTACGTGCATGTGTTATTGACTTTGGAGGTTCTTGGGCTGATTTCTTACCACTTGCAGAGTTTGCTTACAATAACAGCTATCCATCCAGCATTCAGATGGCACCGTATGAGGCCTTATATGGGAGACGGTGTAGCTCTTCGGTTGGTTGGTTCGAGCCCGATGACGCTAGGTTATTGGGGACAGAGTTAGTCCAGGATGCCTTAGATAAGGTGAAGGTGATCCAGGAGAGACTTCGCACAGCTCAGTCGCGTCAGAAGAGTTACGCGGACCGAAAGGTTCGAGATGTATCTTATATGGTGGACGAGAAGGTCTTGTTGAAGGTTTCGCCTGTGAAGGGCATTATGAGGTTTGGAAAGAAAAGGAAGCTGAGTCCACGGTTCATTGGACCTTTTGAGATACTTAGGAGGATTGGGGAGGTGGCCTATATGCTTGCCTTGCCACCCAGCTTGTCGGGAGTTCATCCGGTGTTCCATGTTTCTATGCTCCGGAAGTATGTTGGGGACCCGTCTCATGTGTTAAACTTCAGTACAGTTCAGTTAGATGATGATTTGACCTATGATGTGGAGCTAGTGGCTATCTTGGGTCGTCAGGTTTGGAGATTGAGATCTAAGGACATAGCTTCGGTGAAGGTGCAGTGGAGAGGTCGACCCGTGGAGCAGGCCACTTGGGAGACCGAACGGGAGATGCGGAGCAGATATCCTCACTTGTTTGAGACTCCAGGTATGTTTCTTGACCCGCTCGAAGACGAGCGTTTGTTTTAGTGGGGGAGGATTTGATGGCTCAGCCCATCGTCACGTGAGTTACCACCCCGTTTCCCCCATATCATGTAGCTCTATGTTTCAATATCAGTATTTGAGTTGATCAGATAGAATTGAATTGGTTTTAGTTGGAAATGAGGCACTTAGCCTCTTAGAAGTTGTTTTGGAAAAGTCAACCGGAAGTTGACTATATAGTTAGAGGGCTCAGATGTGAATTCCGGTAATTTGGTTAGCTTCGGGGGATGATTTGTGACTTAGGAGTGCAATCAGAATTGATTTTGGAGGCTCGGTGTAGAATTATGCTTGAATTGGCGAAGTTTGAATTTTGGCGAATTTCGGTTGATAGGTGAGATTTTTGATCCGAGGGTCATAATGGAATTCCGAGAGTTGCAGTAGCTTCGTTAGGTGACTTTGGATATGTCTGGAAATTTTCAGGTCATTCGGACGTCATTTTGGTTGGGTTTTTGATCGAATGTGCAATTCGAAAGTTTTTAAGAAACTTAGGCTTTGATTTGAGGATAATTGAGGATTTTGATGTTAACGATAGTCTTTTGATGGTTCGAGCAAGTTTGAATAAGGTAATAAATCATGTCTGTGCTTTTAGTTGAGGTCCTGGGGGCCTCAATGTGATTTCGGGTGGTTAAACGTGAAGTTTGAAGCATTGTTGCAGGTCTGATCTTTCTGTCTTCTGGTATTTCCGCATCTACGAAAAAATCAGCCGCAGAAGCAGTTTCGCAGATGCGGCGGGGAGGTCGCAGAAGCGGCCAGGCGTGGTCCAGAGTATTTTCGCATAAGCGGACAGAGGGTCACTTCAGCGGGTCCGCATAAGCGGATATTGAGTCGCATAAGCGAAGCCTGGCATCTTAAGTGAAAACTGCATAAGTGGTCATTTGGCCACAGAAGCGGTCCCGCATAGGCGGTAGCGGCACCTCAGAAGCAAAACCTGACAGGGGTTTTAGTGAACAGTGTTTCACGATTTTTTTTGAAAGAGAAGAGAACATTTTAGACTTCGGACTTAGGCGATTCTTGGGTGATTTTGAAGAAAATTCGAAGAGGTTTCATCAGGTATGAATTATTAGACTCGGAATATGTTATTATGGTGTAAAAAGATGGATTAATCACTGAAATTCGAGGAATTAGAGGGTAAAAATGGAGGTTAGGGCTTATAACTTAAGGGAGTTAAAAATTAGGTTTTGAAAGGGCCATTGAACTTCGATTTTTGTAAATTTGATATGTATAGACTCGTGGCGAGACGAGGAATCCGATGATGAAAATTTTGTAATTTTTAGAGAGGTGGTCCCAGGGCTCAGGTTTTGCCGACTTCGTGATTTTTGGCATTTTTCTAGTCTTTTCTATTGGGTTATGTTACTTTAGCCTATTGTAATGTATTCATTGTGGTTTTGACCAGATTCGATGCACGAGGAGGTGGATTCGAGAGGAAAAGCCATAGCGGACTAATATTGTGGCCGGCATGAGGTGAGTAATAGATGTAGATGATGACCTGAGGGTTTGAAACCCCGGTTTATCACACTGTAATGCTATATTGAGGCGAGACACGCAATCCATAATGAGTGCGGGGTCGGTTGTGATTGGGGTTTGTGGCTTAGTCCGCCGCAAGGGGTGTTCAAGCAGTGCTTTGGACTATAGACGGATTAGTAAACGTCCTCTTTGGATTGTTATGAGTCTATTTGGGTCGTGTACCGATTATTTGGATCCCTTAAGGGATTATTATCACTGTTTCCATGATGCTTAGCATATTTTCATGATATCAGTCCTGAGTTAAACACTGTCTCGAAATGATTAGTAAATTTCTAAAGTTTTAAACACTTAATCTATAATTCCTAATAAATGGAACTGAAAAATGATAAACTAGACTGTGCCTGTGTGACTTACATGCATATATCTGGACTGAGTGTGGATCGGGCTGCACGCCACAGCGAGTGTTATGACGAATATTGCGCTTGGGCTGTAGGAGCCCCTCCGGAGTCTGAACCCCCACAGTCAGCGCGGGGTACCCAAATGGATCGGGCTATACGCTGCAGCGGTCATGTGCATTGCATTGTATTCATTCTTTGATATTTATCTGATCTAGCTGTTTCTGTTTTGTTGCCATTTCACTGTTAACTATGCTAAATTGTTAGTGTTAGCTTTACATTGTGGTATTTTCGGGATTTCTTACTTTCAGTCATTATATATGTCTATTACCACTGAGTTGGAAGTACTCAGTTTACTCCCTGCACCATGTGTGCAGATTCAGGTGTTTCGGGAGCATAGTTGAGCTATTTGCTGCTTCAGAGCTTCTCAGGAGTTGTCGAGGTAGCTGCCTGACGTTCGCAGGACCCGACTCCTCCCCTATCCCTTTATCATTTCCTCATTTGTGAACATCAGTATTACTGAGGATTTATAATTTTGTTATCTTAGAGGCTCTAGGCTCATGACCCCAAGTCTTTGGGAGTTTTATTGGAGTTGTTATGATTTCCGTACTATTTCTGTCTATTATCACTGGTTAGAACTATATTATTTGATAATTTAATGCTATAAATTGGAAATGGGTTGTGTGGTTGAGTTGTGAGCGTTATATGGTCGGGTTTTCCTAGCAATTGTGTTGGGCGCCATCACGACCGGGATTGGGGTCATGACACTTGGTTTGGTTTCTTTTTAGGAAAAGATCGATCCAAACCAAACCATGAACACCCCTAGTCGAAGAGAGAGTGTTGATCTGTGTGTCAACCATAAAGGGTGTAATGAGGTTTGGAAAGAAGGTTAAGTTGAGACCTAGATACATCAGACCTTTTGAGATTCTTCAGAGAGTAGGTGAGGTCAGGGTCGCATTGCCACCTAGTTTGTCATTATTTCATCCGGTATTCCACATGTCCATAATCCGAAAGTATCACGGTGATCCGCCCCACGTGTTCGCTTTCAATTCTGTCCAGTTGGACAAAGATTTAACTTATGAGGAGGAGCCGGTGGCTACTCTAGCCCGGTAGGTTTGCCAGTTGATATCAAAGAGTTATCCTTCAGTTCGAGTGCAGTGGAGAGGTCAGCCCGTCGAGGCAGCTACTTAGGAGTCCGAGTCAGACATGCGAAGTAGAGGTGGAGAATGTGATGACTTGATAGGTCATCTCATATTTTAGAAATAAATTATTTGCTACGAAGCCTTAAATATCTTATTTTAGCCTTCTTCGATTGCGTGCGCAGTCCAGGTATTTTTTTGGAAGGCTGTATGTTTAAAATTGATAAAAATAAGATTGTTTTGCCTTAAAAGTTAAATTGAGTTGATTTTGATCACATTTTGAGTAAATGGAACCGGTTCTGTATTTCAACGATCTCGGTACATCCATATAGTAATTTAGGACCTGGGCGTATGCCCGGAATCAAATTTCGAGGTTCCTAGCTCGAGATATGAATTTTTGTTGAAAAATTGAAAGTATGAAAAGTTAATGGTTTCTAAGAATTGATTGATGTTTGGTCTTGTTGATACCGGGTTCGTATTTTGGTTCTGAAGCCCGATATAGGTCCATTATAATATTTATGACTTGTGTGTGCAATTTGGTGCGAAACGGAGTTAGTTTGATGTGATTCAGACGTTGGGTTGTGAAAATAGAAGTTTTAAAGTTTTCTTGAAAATTTTATTTGATTTGGTGTTCAATTCGTAGTTCTAGGTGTTATTTTTGTGATTTGATCGCGCGAGCAAGTTCGTATGATGTTTTAGGACTTGTGTGCATATTTGGTTTGGAGCCCCGAGGGCTCGGGTGAGTTTCGGATAGGCTACGAAGTGTTTTGAACTTAGAAGAACACAACTGCTGTATTTTAGATTATGTTATCTGTTGCATGTGTCGCATTTGCGAGATTTTGCTCGCATTTGTGAGCCTCGTAATTGCGAAGAAACATCGCATTTGCGAGCCTGGCATGGCAGGGGGTGCTTACATTTGCGAGTAAAAAGTTCGTATTTGCAAACTTGCCAGTTCCGCTTTTGCAAAGGCAGAGTCGCATTTGCGACTCAGCATTGTTTGGATTTTCTTCGCAATTGCGAAGGATGGTCCGCATTTGCGATGACATCAGGGTTCACTTTTTTCGACCACTTTATCGCAAATGAGATCACTAGGGCTTGAGGGGAGTTCGCAATTGTGACCTCTTTCTCGCATTTGCGATGCTCGCAAATGTGAACATTGTATCGCATTTGCGACATCTGTAGCTAGTGAAACTTGACATTATTGGGAATTGCTCATTCTTTAAAATTTTCAAAACAAGAAACCCTATAGGCGATTTTCCAAAGACCATTGCTTCCCTAAAGCATTCGTAAGTGATTGTAACCCACTTTCTTTTAATCTTTCATGACATTTCACAAATCATTAACCTGAAATCTATGATTTCCATGGTGGAAATTGGGGGTTTGCGTAGAATCATGGATTTTTGTATAATTGAAATTTAGACCTCGAATTGAGGTCAGATTTCGAAACAAATTACATAATCGATCCGAACTTCGGGTTTTGACCAAGCGGTCTTGGGGGTGAATGGGTAAATGGATTTTGGTCTGAACCTCGAGTTTTGACCAAGCGGGTCCGGAGTCGATTTTCAACTTTTTGGAGAAAGCTTGGGAAATCTAAATTTATGCGTTGTAGTTGATTCCTTTAGCAACAATTGATGTTATCGAGTTAATTATGGCTAGATACGAGTGGTTTGGAGGCAAATTCTAGGGGAAAGACCTAGTAGAGCTTTGAATTGACTGTGTAGTGAGGTAAGTGTTGTGTCTAACCTTGACTTGAGGGAATTAGGAACTCTCGGACTATGTGCTATGTGATGCTCATGTGAGCAGCATATATGCGAGGTGACAAGTACCTATACGCCGCCTAATTATATGTTTTCCCTAATTTACCATTTTTTGTTAATTGTTTCCTTTCCTGTTTTAGCTGTTATATGCTCTAAATGCTTTCCATGCTTAATTGATGCTTTCCATGCTTAATTGATACTTGATAATCAATGTCTTCCCCTGTTAATAATTTTAGCTCTTTTATAGTTTCATGATTCACTGTCACTTGTTTAAGTTGACTTACTTGCACCTTCTAATTGTCGATTGCTGAATTGATCTCGCTGTTTAGTATTACTCGTGTAGATTAATTTACTGTACAAGTTCACTTGGTCCAGTTTGGTATTTATTGACCGTAAAGGTTTTGTGGTAGAACTATTGATGTGACTGTTCTTTGAGTATTGGTACTGATATGACGGGATTGGGCTGCACATCGCAACAGGTGTAATATGGGTGGATTATTATGGTGGAATAAGGGTGAATATGTTCTATACGGTGGATCGGGATGCACACTGCAACAAGTGGAATAAGGGTGGATTGATATGGCGAAATAAGTGTGATTTATGATACTGTGTTGACATATGGTGGGATCGGGTTGCGCATCGCAACTATTTACATATATTATCTCTGTTATTAATGCTATTTCGGTGGAACAAGAGAGGATTTGTGTTGTCTGGTGGGATCGGGTTACGGGCCGTAACAACCTATGTTTTTCCATTTCTTGAGTTGTGTTGGTTTTTTGGTATTTGCATTTGAACTGTTAAAGATTGCCAATTCTGGACTACGCTGGTTTAATATTGAGGTTGTGATTATCATTTTCAGTGGACTGTTTAATTCTATTAAGTATTTCTATTATTCTATCATTATTATATATACTGTATACAGGTTATAGTGTAGGTGACCCGCCTTAGCCTCATTATTACTTCATCGAGCTTAGGCTCGACACTTACACTCTGCAGATTTCAAAGTCGGTCCTAGCGACGGTTATTGATAACTAGGGATTATGATGCATTTTACACTCCTTCTTGCTTAAGTTTTGATTAAAAATGTGTACAATAGTCCCAAAGGCTCACAAGTTGTGCTTGATTGCAAGTTTGATCATCAATGTGACAAGGTGTCAAAAAACCATCTAAAAAAGGAGTGAAACTTACACAAGTACCAAGACAAGACCAAGCTCAGTCAAACAGGGCCAGTGCAATCCGCAAGGATGAGGTTCAGAGACTATGTTTTTTAGGCCATCAGGCAATGCGACCGCAAAGAGTTTTGTGCGGTCCACATTGTGTTCATTGCGTCTGCACTCGATTTCGTGCGATCCGTAGAGCCAAGGTTCAGAAAGATGACAATTGGAGAATTATGCCCAATGCGGTCTGCGGTCCATTTTGTGCGGACCTCAGTAGAAGCCACCGCGGCCGCGGTGCATGTTGTACGGTCTGCAGTGGCCAAATTTCATAGAGCAGAAAAGTCAAGCCAAGAGCCTTAGTGCGACCGCACTCGATTTTGTGCGGTCCGCACTAGCCCCGTAGGGGTATTTTTGTCCAGAATTTTTAGCCTAATATAAATAGTTTCTTTTCCCATTTTTAGGTCATCAGATAGTTTTCGACGTAGAGCTAAGCTTAAACTCATTTCTTTTACCATTTTGAGTAATTTTAGCTTAATTTCACCATTGAATCTTCCAGTTCTATTAAGCAATTAATTATTATGAGCTTATCTTCATCTATTTCTTTGTTTTTCTCTATAATCATGAGTAGCTAGACCCATCAGCTAGGGTTGTGGCTCAACCCTAGTATGGGTAATTAATGGGTCTTATGTTTTAAGGTTTGAATGTCTATGGGTGTTTGATATTTGGACTAATTTATGGTTTTATTGTTGAATTAGAGGTTGCAAACACTACTTTATGCTTTGTTGATTTTGGCTCTTCTTAAGAAAGAGAGCCTAAGTCTCTAGAATTAGTCCAACAAGGAATTGGGGAATACTCAAGAGAATTGATAGCCCCAATTAAAGGATTAAATCGAGAGATCATAATACCCGACTTCAACCTTAATTGCTTGCACAAATGTTCATACCCAATTGATTTTGAGAAAGTCAATTAGTGCAAAATCACTCGAACTGGCGAGAGGTATATAGTGGGTAGAATCGTGCAATGGTTATATAGTAATTCCCAAGTATGACAACCTAACCTTAGACATGAGAACCCGTTAATTACCCACCTAGGTGAAGGTCACTCTCCTAGTGCCTTTTAACTTATTAGAACATCTTCGATAGTTTCCTCTTAGCTTAACATAACTCAGTTTAGCATATTGGTAGTATAGATTTAGAACTTAAATAAAACCCCAAAAAATGTTTAGAAGTGCAATTAGGATCAATTACATAAGTCTAACTTAGATAGAAGCTCAATTCCAATTTCTAGCTCCATGTGGAAATCAATCCAGACCTTATCGGGTAAAAACTGCTTCGACCTCTCTTGCTACTCTATAGTAGTACATGGTTGGCTTCGATCACCTTTTTGGTGCCGTTTCTGGGGAGCTAACGGTTTTGATTATCTATCTTATTAGTTTTGTGAATTTTTCTTTTTTCCCTTCTTTGTTACTAAATTGGTTATGTCACAATTTCAAGTGCAAAATGGCAACAAACAACAATGACCCTCTTGGCAATGTGATTATGGGGGAGGAGGTAGATGATGCTGGAGATGATGAGGTGCCTCTTGTACCTCAAGGAGAATGTAGAGGACGCCAAGCTAATGCAAATGAAAACATTCTAGACCCTCCTCTTCCACCTCCAAGAGTGGCCCCTCAAGTTCTTCCCAACCAAGGCTATGCTAGTGCAATTGTCCCGCATCGGATCTGCTCGGGCGATTTTCAAATTACCAACATGATGCTGACATTGTTGGAGTAGCATGGGTACTTCATGGGTGCTCCCACTCAAAACTCTTACAAACATCTCAAGGGGTTCATGGATACCTGTTGGGGGAGCAAGCAAACCAATGTGTCCGAGAAAGCACTTCGATTGAGGCTCTTCCCATTCTCACTTAGAGGGAAGGAATTGGATTGGATTAAGAGACTTCCCAACCATTCCATCACCATTTGGGATGAGTTGGTGGATAAGTTCATTGCCAAATTTTTCTCAACGGAGCATATGACAGCATTACGGGATAAGATCTTAGCCTTCAAGCACGAGCCCACCGAACCATTGCACGAGATTTGGGAAAGATACAGAACTATGGTGAAGTAATGCCCCAACAATGATATGACAGAGGCAATGATACAACAAACTTTCTATCGAGGTATCAATATAACAAATCAATGCATAGTGAATCAATTGGCTGGGGGTAATATCATGAAGCTGCCTTATGATGAAGCTTGTGCTATTCTTGATGAGATGGCTGACACATCCTCCGCTTGGCAAAGTAGGGCCAATGTGCTACAGGGTGACCCCACGATCACTCATTTTCACAAAGAACTACATGACCATGGGTAGGTAACAATTGACCAATTAGCAAAGGCACAATTGAAACAAGTTTAGAATCCTCTCTCCAAGTAAATGACATGGAGGGTGTCAACATGCTAGTGAACAATAAAAGACAAAGAGGTCAACAGAACCAAGGGAATTCAGATCAATTTGACAATAATTGTGGTGGATTCCAAGACGATGGTTATGATGGGAAGAATGAAGAGGTACAATATGTGAATAATTATCTAGGCCAAAAAGGCAATTCTTCTAACCAACAGCAATAATGGATATCCCAGGGCAATTGGGGTAACCAACAGCAAGGCAACAATAATTAGAACAATCAACAACAAGGGAACAACAATTGGGGAAATCAAAACAACAATCAGAGCAATCAGGAAAACTAGAGCAACAACAATAATTAGGGTGGATGGAGCAATAACCAAGGAAATTAGGGGCATAGCTTTCAAAGTCCCCCAATGTACTAACAACTGAGCAATCCACCGCATTTTTCCATCCTAGGGTCCTAGTTCTTCTAACAATGAAACGGGGAGAATTGAAATGATGTTTGAACAAATGATGAAAAAAAATGCCGACTCTGATGCGCAATTGGCTTCGCACAACACTTCAATTAGAAATTTTGAGGTTTAGCTAGGGCAAATTTCACAGTCCTTGAATACTCGACCTAAGGGGGCTCTACCGAGTGATACGGTAGTTAACTCAAAGGGTGGAAATAATCATGTTATGGCGGTAACTACAAGGAGTGGACGAGGCGGTGATGTGAATGCCTCCAAACAAAAGCATGTTTTAGGTGATAAAGTTGAGTTTCAAGACGATGAAGTTCCTTTGGTGGTTGAGAATGTGGTTGATGAAAATGTGAATGAAGAAGTGAGGATTTATATTCAAGATGCCGAGGTGGAAACACAAAATGACGTGAACCCATATAGGGAACACGTAATAGACATGCCGGAGCCGGTTGTGCAAAAATCCAAGGCACCCTTGCCTAGGCCACCTCCACCTTATCCTCAGAGGCTAGCCAAGCAGAAAAATGATAATCAGTTCAAAAAGTTCATTGACATGATGAAGAGCTTATCCATTAATGTGCCTTTGGTAGAGGCTTTAGAGCAAATGCCTCTCTATGCTAAATTCATGAAAGATTTGGTAACAAAGAAAAGATCCATGGACTGTGAAACTATCAAGATGACCCACCAAGTTAGTGCTATAGTACATTCAATGGCTCCGAAGTTGGAAGATCCCGGTGCTTTCACTATCCCTTACACTGTTGGAAGTGCAGACTTAGCTAAAGCTTTATGTGATTTAGGGGCTAGTATCAATTTGATACCCTACTCAGTTTTCAAGACTTTGGGTATTGGGCCACCGAGGCCGACTTCCATGAGATTGAAAATGGCGGATAGATCGATGAAGAGACCATTGGGTATTGTTGACGATGTGCTTGTCTGGGTGGCCAAATTTGTCTTGCCAGCTGACTTTGTGATCTTGTATTGTAAGGTAGATTATGAAGTTCTGATCATATTGGGGAGACCTTTCCTTGCTACGGGGAAGGCTCTAATAGATGTGGAAGCAGGGGAACTCATTTTCCGGGTGGCTGATGAAAATATGGTCTTTCATGTGTGCAAGTCAATGAAACAACCCAATTGTACTGAAGTGTGCTCATTTGTGGATCTTGTCACAGCTGTAATAATTGATAATACTACTGCAATGATTAATGTGGAGGACCCTTTGGAGGCCGTAGTGTTGAATCTTGATGTCAATGATGATGAGGGCCGAGTGGAGTACGTGAATGCTTTACATGGAATGGGCTCTTATTCTTATGAGCCTAGGAAACCCTTTTTGGACCTTGAAAATAGAAAGACTCCTCCAAAAAAACCTTCAATTGAGGAGCCTCCGGTGTTGGAGTTGAATCCATTGCCTCCACACCTCAGGTATGAATTCTTAGGCCCTAGTTCAACTTTGCCAGTTATTCTTTCCTCCCGTCTTACTAACATGTAGGTAGATGCCACATTGGTAGTGCTCAAAAAGCGAAAGAAGGCAATTAGATGGACTTTAGCTGATGATCTGGGAATAAGCCTCACATTCTATATGCACAAGATTATTATTGAAGATGATGCAAAACCCTCCTTGGAACATAAAATGAGGTTGAACAAGGCAATGCAAGAATTTGTGAAAAAGGAGGTGATCAAGTGGTTAGATGTAGGGGTTGTGTACCCTATCTCTTACAGCTCGTGGACTTCGCCGATATAGTGTGTGGCGAAGAAGGGTGGTATGACCGTGGTGACCAATGCTAATAATGAATTAATTCCAACCCGGACAGTGACCGGATGGAGAGTGTGCATGGACTACCGCAAACTGAACAAGATGACCCGCAAGGATCACTTCCCATTGCCTTTCCTTGACCAGATGCTTTATCGTCTTACTGGGCGTGCTTTTTATTATTTCCTGGACGAATATTCTGGATACAACCAAATCTTTATTGCTCTGGAGGATCAGGAGAAGACCACATTTACTTGTCCATATGGCACCTTTGCCTTTTCTCGGATGCCTTTTGGGTTGTGTAATGCACGAACGACATTCCAACGGTGTATGATAGCCATTTTCACCGATATGGTGGAAGATATTTTGGAGGTGTTCATGGACGACTTTAGTGTTGTGGGAGATTCATTTGATGAATATTTGAAAAATCTGGATAGAGTGTTGGCCCATTGTCAAGACATAAATCTTGTGCTAAATTGGAAAAATGCCACTTCATGGTTGAGGAGGGCATAGTGTTGGGTCATAAAATTTCAAAGCATGGTATAGAGGTTGACAAAGCCAAAATTGAGGTGATTTCAAGGCTTCCTCCCCCCATTTCTGTCAAGGGGGTTAGAAGTTTTCTTGGGCACGCGGGGTTCTACCGGAGATTTATCAAGGACTTTTCGATGGTAGTGAATCCTTTTTGCAAGTTGCTAGAAAATGATGCCAAGTTCGTGTTTGACGAGGGATGTATGCAAGCCTTTGAACTTCTCAAGCATAAGTTTACCACCACCCCGATCATTACTGCACCCAATTGGAGCTTGCCTTTTGAGCTCATGTGCGACGCGAGTGATGTTGCGGTTGGGGCAGTTTTGGGTCAAAGAGTGAACAAAATATTTCATCAAGTGTACTATGAGAGCAAGACAATGAATGAGGCTCAAAGGAACTACACGGTAACTGAGAAAGAGTTATTGGCTATTGTGTCGCAATGGAAAAATTTCGGCCATATCTCATGGGAGCCAAAGTCATAGTGCACACCCATCATGCAGCCCTTAGGTACTTGATGACGAAGAAAGACTCCAAAGCTAGGACGATGCGATGAGTCTTGTTACTTTAAGAGTTTTATTTGGAAATTATGGATCGGAAAGGTAGTGAAAACCAAGTGGCAGACCACTTGTCCCGCTTGGAGGAAGAAGGGAGGCCGTGTGATAGACTAGAAATCAATTATGCATTTCTCGATGAACAACTACTTTCTGTGTCAATGAGTGATATGCCATGGTTTGCGGATGTTGCTAATTACCTTATGTCTGGCATTATCCCGTGTGAGCTCTCTTCTAACAAAAAGAAGAAGCTCAAACGGGATAGTTTGGATTTCTATTGGGATGATTCGTACTTCTTCAAGATTTTCACCGACGGAGTGATCCGGAGGTGTGTCCCTAAGGATGAACAAATAAGTATCTTAGAGTCTTGTCATTATTCTCCCTATGGTGGCCATCATGGCCGGGCGAGGACAACCTCGAAGGTTCTGAGTTGTGGGTTTTATTGGCCAACTTTGTATAAAGATGCAAGTGATCTTGTGAAGAGGTGTGACGAATGTCAAAGAGCGGGTTGTATTTCGAAGAAAGATGAGATGCCTCTTAACACCATTCTAGAAGTGTATATTTTTGATGTGTGAGGTATTAATTTCATGGGCCCATTTGTAAGCTCGTGCACGAACACCTACATTTTAGTGGCGATTGACTATGTTTCAAAATGGGTCGAGGCCATGGCTTTGCCCAACAATGAATCTAGGAGTGTGGTTGTGTTTCTCAAAATTAGCTTTTTTACAAGGTTTGGCACTCCTCGTGCAATCATAAGTGATGGGGGGTCGCATTTTTGCAATAGAGCTTTTGACACCTTGCTTGCAAAGTATGGTGTTAACCACAAAGTGTCTACTCCTTATCATCCTCAGGCGAGTGACCAAGTTGAAGTCTCAAATAGGGAAATCAAGAGTATTCTGTCTAAAACAGTCAATGTAAATAAGACCGATTGGTCTAAGAAGTTGGATGATGCTCTATGGTCTTATAGGACTGCTTACAAGACTCTTATTGGTATGTATCCGTATCGGTTGGCGTTTGGGAAAGCTTTCCATTTACTGGTTGAGTTAGAGCACAAGGCCATGTAGGCTTTGAGGAAATTGAACCTTGAACGGGATGTGGCAGCAAATCTTCGTGTGGAGCAACTTAATGAACTTGATGAATTCCGATTCCATGCCCACTCCAGTTCATTCGTGTACAAGGACAAGATGAAGTATCTTCATGACAAATATGCTCGTGGAAAAGAGTTCAAAGTGGGTGATTTGGTTCTCTTGTTCAACTCTCGATTACGTTTGTTTTCGGGAAAGCTTAAGTCAAAATGGAATGGACCTTTTGAACTGGTGTTTGTGACTCCGTTTGGTGCCCTTGATTTGAAGAACAAAACTGGGGAGGTTTTTAGAGTTAATGGGAATAGAGTCAAGCACTGCCTGGGAAAAATTGATGACAACCATGTGATGACACTTCTTCAACTCAAATGATTTGATGTTAACATGCGTCGTGCTGCGACGTTAAATCAGGCGCTTCATGGGTGGCAACCCATGTGTTTTTTCTTTTCATCTTTCTTTGATTTTCATTATAGTATAGGATTTATTTTTGGACTGACTAGTTGCGAGATGCTACATGATTGTGTTGATGTAGTGCAAGACAAAGTGAAAGAATTGTGCAAGTCTCTGAAGTTTGCAATGCGGACCGCACTGCATTTGGTGAGGCCGCAAAGAACTTAGTGCGGAGGCACAAAGTCAGTGCGGACTGCACTTATGATGGATGCAAAAAAACCAACTCTCTAAAGTTTGCCACCGCGACCGCATTACATTTTTTGCAGTCCGCATTGTGCAATTGTGCGGTCCGCGGTAGGTAGGTAAGTAAGCTGGGCCCCATGACTTTTTCTATAAATAGGACCTGAGGCCCTCCTTTTGAACTTTTTGAATCCTTTACTGTCACAGCATTAAAAATCATTGTTCATCTCTCTCCATACTGCACGTAACAGACTACTAAGGATTAATCATCATCTCAAAATCTTACTGCTGGTACTTTAATCTCTTTTCAATTGTTTAATTTTATTATTTTCATTCAAATTTTGTTTTCTTAGTTCTTCTTCTTCCCTTCCCATTTTTCCTTCGACTTTGTAGCTTAGGGCAGTTAAAATACAGTGTTAATTAGGATTAGGTAGTTAAATTGCTGAACCAACACTTAGGGGCTATTCAATAGGTGTAAAATTGGACTAATATTGAAGAATGCATAAACCCTAGGTTGGTATTACTTCTGGGTGTTCAGTGTGGACTGCGGTGGATTTTGTATGGTCCGCGGTGCCTTAGTGCGGTTCGTAATGGTATTTTGTGCGGATCGTAATGAAAAAGTTCTGAAAGCTGTACATTGAAGGACCACTGCCGCATTGCATTTTGTGCAGTCCGTGGTGCCTCAATGCGGACTGCATTGCAATTTTTTGTGGTCCACAGTGAATTGATTCAGAGAGTGGGTAGTCTGAACCCAACCTCTAAGCGAACCGTAATGGATTTTGTGCGGTCTGCATTGGCCTCTGTGTGGTCGCACTACATTTTTGTGTAGTCCACACTCTACAATAACTGAACTGTCTGCAATTCTGTATTACATTGATTATATTGCTACTAACAAAGTATGATTGAATGTTGCTTGCAGACAATGGTGAGATCAGGAGGCAAAGGTGATAAATCACCAGGACGAGGAGAGTCCTCTCGGGGGAGGGGACGTGGAAAGATAAAACTGATCCCCCAAGTTCGGGAAGCCATCAAAACAATAAGGAAGGCGATTCGGGCCGCTGATAGAGCTGCTTCCCACTCGTCAGAAAGTGAGTATCAGCCTGCTAGGAAGTTGTCTAATTCTGACTCTGTCCCGAAGTTTATGGATGACTTCCTCGACAGGTTCAAGCTGACAGATGAGCCCAGTCCTCAAGGATCTCCCACTGCCTGAGCACCAGTGCAAGTATCTTCTGAGTCGTCTAAGGGCTCAGCCACTGGCAGTGCCAAAGAATATTCCACATCTCCTACAAGTTCATTATCCGGAGAAAGTCCCGTAGCAGAAGTAGGGGATGAAGTAGAAGGGGGTGAGCCTCAGGTGGGGGTGTAGAGAGTACTAGAAACCCAGAGGCATGGCATGACCGTTTTGTGAGTGAGGTGGCCTACCATAAGTTCAGAGAATGGTAGCCTGTGAGGAAATTGATTCTGGAGCGAAGTTTTGTGGATAAAGACCTCTTGCCTCACAACCCCAATGTGAGAAGACAGTTTAGAGAAAGAGTGGGTTGGGAGTACTTCTTAAGAAACTGTGTGGATGCAAACGAGCACCTAGTAAAGGAATTCTACACCAATGCTGGCCACATCAAGAAGGGCACCAAAGTGACCAAGGTGCAGAACATAAAAGTGCTATTTGATAGCAAATCAATAAATGACTCCTTGGGCTTCAATGAGGAGGATGAATCACTTTATCTGGAGAAGATGACATTGGGTGAGGAGGCCCGTCCCTGGTTGGCACAGTACTTGGAAATCCCAGGTACCACCCCCGATTGGTTAAATGAGAGAGTAAAGATCTTAAGAAAAAGTTTGAATTTCGAGGCCAAGGGGTGGGAGACATTCGTGTGCAGCAGACTTGATGCCACTACCCATGATAACTCTCTCCCTCTTCACCGGGTTATATTGGTATCATCAATTATGGCGGGGTACCCGATTAACGTTGGGAATGTGATGTCTCGGGTTATTACACAGGTAGTGAGTGAAGGTGACAGAAACTACCCCTTCCCTAGCTTCTTAACCATGTACCTGAATGACTTAAATGTAGAGAAGTAGAAATTTGATGTTAAAGTGAAAGAAAAGGCACCGTTCTCATGGTACAACATGCAAGGTGATGACAACCCTAAAGGCAAGACCTACAAGGGAAAAGCCACTACTTCCACTGACCAGTCTGAAGAGCCAGTAGTGGCAGTGGCTCCTACTCAGTCTCCCTCCACCTCAGCAGACATGCCCCCAGGTCCATCTAGTTCTATAGTTCCTAACATACCTTCCACCTCTGCCTAACCATTGACTGCCCACCGTCCGAGTCAGGCCCTCGTAAACATCAACAACTAGATGCAGACAACTTCTTCTAAGTTGTCTGTACTTACTAGCACGGTGGCATCCCAGTTAGCACCTCCTCCTCCATAGGTCCCACGGTCCATTGAGGAGACTCTCAAGGAGCTTTTGAACAACTAGAAAAAGCTCCTAGACAACCAGAAATTGATCTCAGAAGCCATTGATTCACATGAGAAAGCTCTCAAGGATCTTGAAAATGAGGCAAATAAGATGAGAAAGACTCGGGCTTCAAAGGAGTTGGTGAAGAATCTCAGAGTAGAGGTTGACAGGCAAAGATGGATCAACTACTTTTGGATTTGTTATTGCATGACCCAGTACCAGCAGCCCAACCCCAGCCAGAGCCGGAGTTAGAGAGGCCTCCCAAGAGGAGGAGGTTGATTCCTCATGCAGATGACGCAGTCATACAGTTGGAGGACCCGTAGGGAGATTTCTCCAACCAACCCTAGGAGTTAGCCCAGGAGTCGGTCCAGGTCCAGGAATAGGTCCAAGTAGAGCCACAGGCCACAGGGATCCAGTTACAGGTTCCCGAGCAGATAGAGGACCTAGGGACTCAGACTCAGGATCCCATCCAGACGAAGGACCCATAGGGAGTTTTGTTTTCCTCCCTTCTCTTTTTGTGCTTATTTTGGTTAGTTGTCATTGAGTACAATGCCAACTTTCATTTGAGGGAGGTAGCCCTACTTGGATTTGGATGATTGTACATATTATGATATTTTATGCTTTATCTCTTTTTTATCTTTGGTATGTATATAACTTTAGCATTTCATTGCACTTTTCGTACTTTTTACTTTGGGTCTGTATATAAAGTTACCTTCTTATGTATATATTCATTCTCCCTATTGTATATTCGTCTAAATCCCCTCTTGTACATATTCATTTTACTTTTTGCATTTTTTATTTCTTAAATTCTTATTTTACGTTCGTAGCTTCTTGTTTTGAGTTTTTGCAATAAGCCTTTGGTTTTCTTAATGCCACGGTTCTTTCCAAAGGTGGAATTTGTATGAACCGGGTGGCTCTTTCCGATGATAGATGGCATGAGAACCTTTGTAAGGGTTTGAGTTTGTTTTTCTTTTTACTTTTTAGTAGTTAGTTGGTAAGGGTGCCTCAAGCAAATCTTCACTTGGGCCTAACACATTTGTCCTTGACCTCATGGTCAAAAACAAATCGTTGTGTGTAGGATGGTGAAAGTGTGACCTTGAGGCTCTTGTGTCGGCCGATAATCATCAAGTGGTTTGTTGGAACCATTGTGTGCTCAAATCTTATCTAAGGTTGTTGTAGGCCCCCAACTTCGTGTCTTTAGCAATCCCGAAGCTTGTGTAGTGAGAATTTGAATGGTAAGTCCAAGTCTCGAGCCATTGGTCTAGCATTTGCCCTGAATGTTTTTCTAGGCAAAATTCTAAGTGGAATTTGACTTGAGATGTGATTATAGGCTCTCCTTGATCCAAATGATAGCTTGAACACTTCCATGGCCTACCAATGATAAAATCCCTAGTCAATCGTTTGAGCCTTAAACCTTTTTCCTTCAAGAACCACGATACAAGCCTTTACCCGTTCTAAAGATACCTTCTCTTGGTACCCGATCTTTCCTTAGCACATGGCAAAAGTATAAGTCTGGGGGGGGGGTAGATAGAGACGAGGATTGCAATAAAGTGGTAAAAAGGCACAAAATGAAGAAAAAGAAAGGCAATGAAAAAGAAAGAAAAGCAAAAAGACAAAAAGAATGTTCAATATAGAAATGAATAAAGGGATTCAAGAAAAGCAAAAGAATGAAAGGTGTGAAAAGTTGAGAGAGGAGAAAAGATTTGAAATGAATAAGAAAGAGTGACAGTGTGTCTCTCTAACCCCTTAGAAAGAAGTGAAATGAGTTAAAAAGTCAAACCAATGAGTACCAAAATGAAGCAAAAGAAGTGCTAAAGGGAAGATGGAACCTACTTAGACCAAACAGTTCCTACCCTGAACCAAAATCCTTCACTATGTCTCCACAAAAGCCCTATATGATCTTGAGTTGAATGAAGCTTACATTAGTGGTAACTCACATAAGGGGCAAGCACATGGTACCTAGTGCCAGACTTTTGACTTTTCTTTGAGAGAGATGAGTGTATTTCCATTAACCTTGTTCTTAGTGATACTATCCTAAATGTGAGGTTTGCTTAGGGAGAGTCGAGGATGTGTGAGTATGGGTTCCACAATGACCGAAGTAATAGAAACGGTTCTTTTAATGTGTTGAGTAAACTCTTGATGCTCTTGTGTCGCACTAATATCCATGGTGTTTAAAAGAGTAGATGTTGTTAATGTTTCATTTGAGTTTAGGGCAATTTTTAGTCCTAATTGATGCTAGTTGAGGTCACTTTAGGTCAACCAAATTTTTCTTGGATTAACTCTTAAGGGGTAGGTCGTATTTTGTTTGCTTGAGGACAAGCAAAATCTTAAGTTTGGGGGAGTTGATAACTACGGATTATGATGCATTTTACACTCTTTCTTGCTTAAGTTTTGATTAGACATGTGTACAAAATAGTCCCAAAGGCTCACAAGTTGTGCTTGATTACAGGTTTGATCATCAAGGTGACAAGGTGTCAAAAAACCAGCTCAAAAAGGAGTGAAACTTGCATGAGTACCAAGACAAGACCAAGCTCGGTCAAACAGGGCCAGTGCGGCCGCATACCATTCTGTGCAGCCTGCAAGGATGAGGTTCAAAGACTATTTTTTCAGGCCATCAGGCAATGCAGCCGCAAAGAGTTTTGTGCAGTCCGTATTGGGTTCATTGAGGATGCACTCGATTTCGTGCGGTCCGCAGAGCCAAGGTTCATTGAGATGACAATTGGAGAATTATGCCTAATACGGTCCACAGTCCATTTTATGTGTACCGCAGTAGAATCCACCGCGGTCGCGGTGCATTTTGTGCGGTCTGCGGTGGCCAAACTTCAGAGAGCAGAAAAGTCAAGCCAAGAGCCTTAGTGTGACCGCACTCGATTTTGTGCGGTCCGCACTAGCCCCGCAGGGGTATTTTTGTCCAGAATTTTCAACCTAGTATAAATAGTTTCTTTTCCAATTTTTAGGTCATTAGATAGTTTTGGACGTAGAGCTGCGCTCGTGAACTCATTTCTTTTACCATTTTGAGTAATTTTAGCTTAATTTCACAATTTAATCTTCAAGTTCTATTTAGAAATTAATTATTATGAGCTTATCTTTATCTATTTATTTGTTTTTCTCTATAATCATGAGTAGCTAAACCCATCAGCTAGGGTTGTGGCTCAACCCTAGTGTGGATAATTAATGGGTCTTGTGTTTTAAGGTTTGAAAGTCTATGGGTGTTTGATATTTGGACTAATTTATGATTTTATTGTTGATTTAGTGGTTGCAAACACTAGTTTATGCTTTGTTGATTTTGGCTCTTCTTGAGAAAGAGTGCCTAAGTCTCTAGAATTAATCCAACAAGGAATTGGGGCGTACTCAAGAGAATTGATAGCCCCAATTAAAGGGTTAAACCGAGAGATCGTAATACCCGACTTAAACCTTAATTATTTGTACAAATGTTCATACCCAATTGATCTTGAGAAAGTCAATTAGGGCAAAATCACTCGAACTACTGTGACGACCCGACCTGTCGTCTCATGATTTACCGCTCCGTTTCCCCTATTTTATGCTTCTTCATGTTTCATTATCCGTATTTGGTGTGTTAGAGTTGAACTGGATTGGTTTTGGTAGGAAATGAGACACTGAGTCTCTTTAAGAAAGGCTTGGTTTGGAAAAGTCAACCGGATGTTGACTTATGAGTTAGAGGGCTCGGATGGGATTTCCGATGATTCGGTTAGCTTCAGAAGGTAATTTGTGACTTAGAAGTGCGATCGAAATAGATTTTGGAGGTCCGATGCGGAATTAGGCTTGAATTGACGAAGTTTGTATTTTAGAGAATTTTGGTTGATGGGTGAGATTTTGCTCCGAGAGTCGGGATGGAATTACAAGAGTTGTAATAGTTCCGTTAAGTGATTTTGGATGTGTGTGCAAAATTTTAGGTCATTCGGAGGTATTTTGGTTGGGTTTTTGATCGAATGCGTATTTCGGAAGTTTTGAAGAAACTTAGGCTTGAATCCAATGTGAATTGATGATTTTAGTGTTGTTTGATGTGTTTGGATGATTGGAACAAGTTTGTATGATGTTTTGGGATATGTTGGTGCTTTTGGTTAAGGTCCCGTGGGCCTCGGGGTGATTTTGGATAGCTAAACATGAAGTTTTGAACTTAGAATTGCTGCAGAAAATGCACAGCAGTTGCAGATCGAAATTGGTCTTCGCGTTCGCGGGGTTTGGTACACGTTCGTGGAAGTGTATTTTTTGGGCCATCGCGTTCGCGTGTGTGGCTTCACGTTCGCTTAGAAGGGCCTGGGGTCCTGTCAAGTTCATTCATCGCGTTCGCGACATTTGGGTCCGCATTCGGTTATGATGAGCAGCATGTGCATCGCGTTCGCGATCAATGGGATGCGTTCGCGTAGTTGGAGATCCTGAAGCATCGCGTTCGCGGACTGGGAGCCGCATTCGCGTAGAGTAATTTTCTAGTAAATGGTTTATGTTCATCTCGAACGCGGGGGTGTTGACCGCGTTCGCGTAGGGTAAAAACTGGGTGTACAGAAGGGTTCTTATATTATTTCATCCGTGAAGCTTGGTCCATTTTCCTCCATTGTTGAGCACCTTGAGAGCTTTTTGGTAGAAATTGAAGAGGGTTTCGACGGGAATTGATTGGGGGTGAGTCCTATGGCCTAGAAACATCATTTTATTTAAGAATCAATCTGTAAATTCATGGAAATTTGAGTAAAATTGGAAGAACTAGGGCGAGACGAGGGGCATTTGAGCTCCAATTTTTGTAAATTTGATATGTATGAACTTGTGGCGAGACGAGGAATCCAGTGATGTGAATTTTGTAATTTTTGAGAAGTGGGCCCGGGGCTCGGGTTTTGCTAGTTTTGAGATTTTTGCGATTGTTTGATTCTTTTCGATTGGGTATTGTTTCCTTAGCATATTGTGATGTATTCTCTCTGATTTTGGTTAGATTCGACGCGCGTGGAGGATGATTTGAGGGGCAAAGGCATTGCGAGCTAGAGATTTCACCGTTTCGAGGTGAATAATGATTGTAAATGATATCCTGAGGGTTTGAAACCCCGGATTGCACATCGTAGTGCTATATTGAGGTGACTTGCACGCCGGATAGTGGGCATGGGGTAGAGCACCGCTGGGGATTATGACTTGGTCCATCCCGATTGATTAAATTACCGCGTATTTGACTAAAATTTATTTGTTATCACTGTTGTTTGGGATGATTGCCGTATTTGGGCTTCGTACTAATTATTTGAACCCTTCAGGGATTATTTTCACTATTTTTCCATACTGTTTTGACTTATTACTTGAACTCAGTCATACTGTTTCTCCACTACTTTACAACTCAGCCACTTTTACTCAGATTGAGTCTTAAATGATAATTTAAAAGATATTTTGGGCTGAGGACTACTGTTTTACTAGTGCCCGAGGGGCTTGTGATGGTATTCTGACTGAGTGGGGCCGAGGGCCAGATGTGAGGATACACTGAGGGATGTGAGGGTTATATACGGATCAGACTGCATGCCGCAATAGTATATTATATGGATCGGACTGCACGCCGCAGTATGTATATATTGGATCAGACTGCATGCCGCAGTAATATAGCGCTTGGGCTGTAGGAGCCCCTGCGGAGTTTGCACCCCCACAGTGAGCGCAGGTACCCATATGGATCGGGCTGCACGCCGCAGCGATATGTGGATCGGGCTACGCGCCACATCGGTTATTATGTGATACTATTTCTAAGAGTGATTTGATAGAGAGAGCCCGAGGGGCTGGTTCAATTTGAGATATTGCCCGAGGGGCGAGCTTTTATGTGCTCATTTTGCATAATTCTTGTCTTTTACCTGTTATACTGTGGTATTTGTGCCCAAGGGGCGGATTTTCTGTGCTAATCAGCACTAACTATTTTGAAACCGTTTCCATAATTATTGAAAAGACCATTTTCGAAAGAGATTTGAACTAAGCCAAAACATTTCTAAAGATTTCACTGATTTTACTATTTTCTCAAAAATTGTACCCGGCTTCTGTATAGCATGTTGGTTGCTTTACGTGATTTCTGGCTGCTCAGTTATTATTTACTTTTATTACTCACTGAGTTGGAGTACTCACTTTACTCCCTGCACCTGACGTGCAGATGCAAGTATTGTTCACCCGGTAGCGGGTTTTGAGCTGGTTGAAGGTATTGCTATTGTAGCTTAGCAGAGTGACCGCCAACGTTCGCGGCACCAGATTACTTCCTTTGGTTCTAAATTTTATTTTGTATATTGTTGGCCCTATAGTTGTACTTAGACTTCTCTACATGCTCGTGACTTGTGACACCCCGGTCGGGCTGTATTGGGTTATATTTACATTGATTAGTGTCATTAATTCATATTCGAACTGTTATATAACTGATTAACTACTTTAAAGTGGTGTTCTGGAATGGTCGGGCTGACCTTGTCTTCACGAGAGGCGCCATCACAACCAGAGCGGGGTTTGGGTTGTGACAAGTTGGTATTAGAGCCTAGGTTACTAGGTCTCACGAGTCATAAGCATGTTTAGTAGAGTCTCGCGGATCGGTACAGAGACGTCTGTATTTATCCTCGAGAGACTGCAGAACCTTTAGGAAAACTTCACGTTCTTGAACTCTTATCGTGCATCCTTGATTCAGCTTGAAAATAAACTCTTGAAATTCCTTCCATGCGTTTGTATGCGCACATTAGCGCTCAGTATCAGATGTGCCTTGATGGCTTGTGATTCCCCGATTAAGGGGCGAGATGTAATCCACGCGAGTTTGATGTTGGGCCAATATGGAGGACTTGAGGCCGGATCTTTGCCTATGGCTTGAGCACCGAGGTGCTGATTGTGTGAGCAGGTGATTTGAACTTATATGTTTGGTATTGTCCCTATTAGCCGGAATGGCGGTTGGATATCCATGTGATGAGTATGTTAGTACTGCGAGATGTATTCTATGTGATTTGGTAGTGACGAAGAAGTCTGCTAGATAATAGAGGAACTGTCAAGAGTTCATTTCCTATTGTGATTTGATGTGTAGCCCGAATATGGGGGCCTGAAGAATATTTTCGTGTCTCCTAGTTGGAGAGTGAAGTGCATTACATGTGGCGGAATGAGTTCAGACCAAGGAAGGCTAAATGACTGTGTAATGTGTATGACGGTAGAAGGTATGCTGAAATATTAAATTGAGGCGAAGCAGGTGGGTTATCTTCTGCGGAGTGTTCTTAAGTGGTATGATCCTTATGTGTATGTTAGAAGATATCATGTGTAATTGAAGGGTACGTGTTGAAATTTGAAAATTCGGGTCGCTTAAGAGAATGGACTCAACTGATGTGGGGATGAATGCGAGATTTGTAGAGGATTACAGTACTAGATGATCTGTGTTTTCACAAACTTGTAAATGATTTAAGTTTAATCTCACTATGGTATTGTGGCATCATTAGAGTAAAAGTGTTATGGGTTGATGAGTGTGTCTTTATATATGGCTTCGAGCCAAGTTGGGGAGTTTGCTATTGATTAGCTAATTGTACGGTCATATATTATGTTGGCTTCAGTTGGAGCATACGGGTGAGTCAGCTGTGACTAGAGTAAAGGCAAGGGTTATATTATGTCCCATAGGGTATGAGCATCACGGAATGTCTAGAGTTGTTGTTGGTAAAGAATGCTCGGTGCATAGAGCAAGAAGTTGCTTGGTGGTATTGGGATGAGGATCTCATTTTGCGGTATCGGAGTGCCAATAAGGCACGAGTGGTTCTGTTCGTTAAGTCAGGCAATTTGCAGTTTGAATAAGAGTGAATGACTTTCGAGAATTGTTCTAATATGTTCAAGATTATACAGGGAACAATCTGGTATCTTAAGGTTGTGCATATGGTCAGAGATTGTGTTTTCATTGGAAAAGGTCAAGGCTTGTGGTATTTCTGGGAACATTTGAGAGAGTATTTAGTGGCCTATGGGTCTTAGACAGTGTGGTCTTGTGCTTGAGTCTCGTGTGGTAATCCCGGGTTGAGGCATTGTGGTGCCACAGCAAGATGGAATATCAAGCTGATGATGAATAAGAAGGGAAATTAGATAGACGACATAGCTTGATAGTAGACCAGATAGGTATGATAAGGATATGATTAATTTCATTGTATGTGTTATAGGTAATGAGCCCTAACAGGTATTTTGCAGCAAAGCTCTTGAGTTATGATAACTTGCTTAGCTTGGTTTGGATAGAAGGATTCAGTCCTGGCAGTTTAACTTGTGCAAATGGAATTGGGAGAGAGTTCTTGTTGGGTTTACCGTGGTTTAGAGATGTATATATTTTCTATGGGCATGCGAAGCATGGGATGTGTAATGATTTTTCTTCTAGATGGGATCAATAGAAGTTCTTGACTAGTTGACTGAGTAGATTACTGTGGCTCGGAAGGGAGATAAAAGTTTTCATGTTATCCTTGGATGGTATGGTATATGCGGCATGTGGTAGAGGACCGAGACTGGCGTGTGCTAGGTTACAGTTTAGTTCTGAAAGGAAGTTCATAAAACTCCTAAGCAACGGATAGCCTCAGATAATCAAGAAAATGATACTGCTAATTGGAAGTGATTTGATGAGAGTATACGTCTCAGTAAAAGGTAATGTGATTAAACTGATGATACTTCGATAGTATTGCGGCGCTTTCTTGCTAGATCGACTACTGATATCTGAGTTTGTGTGACGGCACAGGGGAATTTCAGAATATCTTTCGTGGAATGATTGGGTACTTGATGTGTAATATGTATTCATACTACGAAATTTGGGATCAGGTACAGTGATTCATGTGCTATATGGAGTTGGAGACTGGGAGTTTTAGGTACAGACTATGTAGTAGTTGCGGATCGTGTGTATCGGTATCGTTTAGCGGCTATTGGGATTTGGAGCCCCGAGTGGATCCTTCTTTGCTTGATATATTAGATTTTGGATATGATGTTGGGGTATGGACTGGCTGTCTCAGTGTTGGGTTATTATAGACTATTGCGCTATAGGCTACGCCGAAAAATGCCCGGGGTGGAGTGGCGAGGTCCATCAGACTATGTTCTAGCAGAGTGGCTTGTATTCCAAAGACCAGTAGAGAGTTGGGGAGGACTGCTTTTCTTAATTGGGCCTTCGTGATGGATGTCAGTGTAGAGGTTTCTACCATTGGTTCAGTTCCGGTGTTGAGGGACTTTTTAGATACGTTTCTTATGGCCGGGCATGTCGCCGGACGAGGTTGTGGATTTAGATATTGATTTGGTGCCGGGCACCGTATCGTACGGATCCGGCAGGAGTTGTAGTAGTGGAAGGAGCATCTTCAGGATCCTTGGTTATGAGTTCGTTGGCAGGCCGATGTGGCTACATATTTGGCTTGAGTTAGCTTGGTTAGTTCCGAGTTGAATTGTTGAGGGGTAGGTTGATTCGATCGTTATTGAACTTGTTAGTGATTTAGGGAGATATATGAGTTGCTTTTTCTGTGCTGTGACGCGTTGTGATTTGCTGGATATGGGCACCTGTGGTGCGGTTCTATTGAGGATTCATAGAGAAAGTCGAGCGGCAAGAGTAATTGAGTGTTGCTCGGTAAATGGAGTATTGGTTATGGCCTATCGGGTTGCGTGTTATATGTTATTTATTTCACCATGGGTGTAATGAATTGCTTTAGTTTCAGACATCAAATTATGCCTGGATGTCGATTTTGAGCATGGCGACTTGAGGTGTTTCATGTGTAGCATTGTTGGGTAGGATCGCGCATTGTGGCGAGGCCATACGGGGGTATGACCCTTTAGGGTAGATTCAGGTATTCTATTTCCATGATGTGAGACGGGGTCTCAGCTTTGTGTTGTAAAGGTACTGATGAGCTTGAGGTACAACTCTTTCATTGAGTCATTTGTCATGATTTGAGTATGTTTAGACCGTTCCTCATTGGTGCGTGTATTATGCAAGTTGAGGCTTAGGCCTGTGTTGAGGTGTCATATCACCAGAGTGGTGTGTTGGATTCGAGGTGATCGTTGGATTCATTAATGAATACGAACAGATTTGAATTCAGCTTGTTGGAAGGATAATATCGAGGTTCGGCTCGGAAATCTGCTGTGGTATTAGTCAAAAGGGAAGTGGCTTCATGAATGATTGATCTGAGAAATGGTTACGGTTTGCTGCATGTTTCATTTATCGTTGGCAGTATATGAAAGTGTTGGAATGAGACTTTAGCTAAATAAGAGGTTTTCTATCGGTATTTGGTTGTTAGGGGTAACTACCGTGAATTGAAGTTATCATTTCGAGTGCTTGGATTATGTGGTATATCATATGATTTCACCTAAGGTTGCAAGTATGGGTTAGTACAGCTGGTTCGGGACTATTCAAAGCATAGGTGTGGGGTTTTGATCGTATTGATGGTTTTAAAGGTGAAAAGGTAGTTATATTATTTATGGGCTAGACTGGATTGGGTGATTTCAACTATGTTATGTTGTTGGACCTATATGAGATAGGGTGACATGGGATTACCCCAGGTATATGCTTGGTAAGGTTATTCAGCTATTGGTTGGCTTCTAGGACAACTCTGGGTACGCTCGAGGATGAGCGTTTATTTAAGTTGGGGAGGATGTGATGACCCGACCCGTCGTCTCATGAGTTACCACTCCATTTCCCCCATTTTATGCTTCTTCATGTTTCATTATCAGTATTTGGTGTGTTAGAGTTGAATTGGATTGGTTTTGGTAGGAAATGAGACACTTAGTCTCTTTAAGGAAGGCTTGGTTTGGAAAAGTCAACTTGACTTATGAGTTAGAGGGCTCGGATGGGATTTCCGGTGATTCGGTTAGCTTCGAGAGGTGATTTGTGACTTAGAAGTGCGATCGGAATGGATTTTGGAGGTCCGATGTGGAATTAGGCTTGAATTGGCGAAGTTAGTATTTTGGCGAATTCCGGTTGATGGGTGAGATTTTGATTCGAGGGTCGAAATGGAATTCCGAGAGTTGCAGTAGTTCCGTTAGGTGATTTTGGATGTATGTGCAAAATTTCAGGTCATTCAGAGGTATTTTGGTTGGGTTTTTGATCGAATGCGTATTTCTGAAGTTTTGAAGAAACTTAGGCTTGAATCCGATGTGAATTGATGATTTTAGTGTTGTTTGATATGTTTGGATGATTGGAACAAGTTTGTATGATGTTTTAATTTGGGATATGTTGGTGCTTTTGGTTGAGGTCCCAGGGGCCTCGGGGTGATTTTGGATGGCTAAACGGGAAGTTTTGAACTTAGAATTGCTGCAGAAAATGCACAGCAGTTGCAGACCGAAATTGGTCTTCGCGTTCACGGGGTTGGGTACGCATTCTCGGAAGAGTATTTTCTGGTCCATCGCGTTTGTGTGTGTGGCTTCACATTCGCGTAGAAGGGCTTGGGGTCCTGCCAAGTTCATTAATCGCGTTCACGACATTTGGGTCCGCGTTCACGTGGGAGGAGTAGCCTGTGCATCGCATTCGCGATCAATGGGATGCGTTCGCGTAGTTGGAGATCCTGAAGCATCGCGTTCGCGGACTGGGAGCCGCGTTCGGATTTCCTGGTCAATGATTTTTGCTCATCGCGAACGCGGGGGTGTTGACCGCGTCCGCGTAGGGTAAAAATTGGGCGTACAGAAGGGTTCTTATATTATTTCATCCGCGAAGCTTGGTCCATTTTCCTCCATTGTTGAGCACCTTGAGAGCTTTTTGGTAGATATTGAAGAGGGTTTCAACGGGAATTGATTAGAGGTGAGTCCTATGGCCTAGAAACATCATTTTATTTAAGAATCAATCTGTAAATTCATAGAAATTTGAGTAAAATTGGAAGAACTAGGGCTTGACTTTTGAAATGTAAATTTGGGATTTGAGGGGGCATTTGAGCTCCGATTTTGGTAAATTTGATATGTATGAACTCGTGGCGAGACAAGAATTTTGTAATTTTTCGAGAAGTGAGATCGGGGCTCGAGTTTTGCTAGTTTCGAGATTTTTGCTATTTTTCGATTGGGTATTGTTTCCTAAGCATATTGTGATGTATTCGCTCTGATTTTGGTTAGATTCGACGCGCGTGGAGGCCGATTTAAGGGGCAAAGGCGTTGCGAGCTATAGATTTCATCGGTTCAAGGTGAGTAATGATTGTACATGATATCCTGAGGGTTTGAAACCCCGGATTGCACATCGTAGTGCTATATTGAGGTGACTTGCACGCCGGATAGTGGGCGTGGGGTAGAGCACCGCTGAGGATTGTGACTTGGTCCGTCCCGATTGATTAAATTACCATGTATTTGACTGGAATTTATGTGTTATCACTATTGTTTGGGCTGATTGCCGTATTTGGACTTCGTGCTAATTATTTGAACCCTTCGGGGATTATTTTCACTGTTTTGACTTATTACTTGAACTCAGTCATACTGTTTCTCCACTACTTTACAACTCAGCCACTTTTACTCAGATTGAGTCTTAAATGATAATTTAAAAGATATTTTGGGCTGAGGACTACTGTTTACTAGTGCCCGAGGGGCTTGTGATGATATTCTGACTGAGTGGGGACGAGGGCCAGATGTGAGGATACACTGAGGGATGTGAGGCCTAGGGCCTGGATGTGAGGGTTATATACGGATCAGACTGCATGCCGCAATAGTATATTATATGGATCGGACTACATGCCACAGTATGTATATATTGGATCGGACTGCACGCCACAGTATGTATATATTGGATCGGACTGCACGCCGTAGTGATATAGCGCTTGGGCTGTAGGAGCCCTTCCGGAGTCTGCACCCCCACAGTGAGCACGGGTACCCATATGGATTGGGTTGCACGCCGCAGCGATTATTATGTGATACTGTTTCTGAGAGTGATTTGAGAGAGAGAGCCAGAGGGGCCGAGAGTGTTGTGGAGAGTGAGCCCGAAGGGCTGGTTCAGTTTGAGATATTGCCCGAGGGGTGAGCTTTTATGTGCTCATTTTGCATACTTCTTGCCTTTTACCTATTATACTATGGTATTTGTGCCCAATGGGCAGATTTTCTGTGCTAATCAGCACTAACTATTTTGAAACTGTTTCCGTAATTATTGAAAAGACCATTTTCGAAATAGATTTGAACTAAGCCAAAACATTTCTAAATATTTCACTGATTTCACTGATTTCTCATAAATTGTGCCCGATTTCTGTATAACATGTTGATTGCTTTACGTGATTTCTGGCTGCTCAGTTATTATTTGCTTTTATTACTCACTGAGTTGGAGTACTCACTTTACTCCCTGCACCTCACGTGCAGATGCATGTATTGTTCACCCGGCAGCGGATTTTGAGCTGGTTGAAGGTATTGCTATTGTAGCTGAGCAGAGTGGCCGCCAGCGTTCGCGGCACCGGATTACTTCCTTTGGTTCTAAATTTTATTCTGTATATTGTTGGCTCTGTAGTTGTACTTAGACTTCTATAGATGTTCGTAACTTGTGACACCCAGGTCGGGCTGTATTGGGTTGTATTTACATTGATTAGTGTCATTAATTCATATTCGAACTATTATATAACTGATTAACTGCTTTAAAGTGGTGTTCTGGAATGGTCGAGATGGCGTTATCTTCACGAGAGATGCCATCACGACCGGAGCGTGGTTTAGGTCGTGAGAACTACCGAGAGGTATAGAGTGGGTAGAATCGTGCAATAGTTATATTGTAATCCCTAAGTATGACAACCTAACCTTAGACATGAGAACCCGTTAATTATCCACCTAGGTGAAGGTTACTCCCCTAGTGCTTTTTAACTCATTAGAACATCTTCAATAGTTTCCTCTTAGCTTAACGTAGCTCAGTTTAGCATATTGGCAGTATAGATTTAGAAGTTAAATCAAAACCCAAAAATATTTAGAAGTGCAATTAGGAGCAATTACACAACTCTAACTTAGATAAAAACTCAATTCCAATTTCTAGCTCCCTGTGAAAATCGATCTCGACCTTATCGGGTAAAAGCTACTTCGACCTCTCTTGCTACTCTATAGTAGTACAAGGCTGGCTTCGATCAGTTATTAGCGTGCTCAGATTGGGCATTTGCGGAGACTTGGGGTACAAATGTTCAGCGCCCGTAGCTTTTAGAGTCCCGATTCTCTTCCTATTTAGCCGTATATTTTCATTCAACCGGCTTTGTATGTATTTCAGACCCTTATATGTATTACGCTAAAAGCTCGTGCACTTATAACACCAAGTTCAAGGATTTGTAATAAATGTTTGGCTGGTTTAGCTTCCACATTTTCACTTAGAATATTTTAGTTATTTTAGTTCTTTATTAATGTTATCATTTCAGCTGTTAAAAGAAGTAAATTGTTCTAACATTGGCTTGCCCAGCAAGTGTAATGTTAGGCGCCATCACGGTCCCAACGGTGGGAATTCTGGGTCTTGACACCAGCAATGATAAAATTTATCAGAAACCATCCCGAACCACTCCCGAGGCCCCCTGGACCCTGTCCAATCATATCAACAAGTCCCAATACCTTATCCAAACTTATTCAAAGGCTCGAAATACCACAAATAACATCAAAATTACGAATCAACGATCAAAATCTTCTTTCAACTTTCAAACATTCAAACTTCGACGAACGCGTTCGAATCATGGTTAAGCATTCTGGACGATGCCAAACATTACGTATAAGTCACAAATCACGATAAAAATATATTCCAAGGCTCGGAACCTCAAAAGGACATCGATAATACCAAAGTCTACTTCAAATCAAATTAGAAAATTCTAAAACTTTTAAAATGTCAACTTTCCATAATAAGCGCTGAAATACTCCCGGACCACCCGATACTCAACCTGAACATACGCCCTATCCGAAATCATCATGCGAACCTATTGAAACCTTCAAATCCCAATTCCGAAGTTGTTTACTCAAAAGTCAAACCTTAGTCAACTCTTCCAACTTAAAGCTTCCGAATTAGGAATTTTCCTTCCGAATCAACCCCGCAACTTTTTGAAATTCAATTCCAACTATGTGTACAAGTCACAAAACATGAAGTGAGGCTACTCGAGGTCTTAAACCGCCAAATAATGCGCTAGAGCTCAAAATGATTGGTCGGGTCGTTATGCTTTAGCAGTGTTGTTATTGAGTTCTTGTATTTTTTTAATCACCTCTAAAGGAGCAAGAAAATAATTAATTTTTTTTTGTAATAAAAGATGATTGTATTAATTTAATTAAGTGACATTACAAGAGTGGTGGACCTCGATGGTTCCACAGTACAAAAAGATGTTACAATGGGCGGTTAGTGTTGTCCCGAACTAGTACAATTAGTTGGTGCTGAATTTAAATTAAAAAAATATTGTAGTGTTGGCCATATGAGTTAAATAGTCCTGCAAACGTGTACTGCCTAAATGATCATGCATCAGGTCTGCCCTAAAAAAGAGTGGAGGAATAAAAAATATCGTAGTTGTATTTTTCATAGCTAGAGTGGATCCATGTTTTGCAAATTTATCTGCCATTGCATTTAGCTCCCTATATGTGTGCGAGATACGTGGACTACCCAACTGTTGGAGTAGAGACCTGCTTTCATAAAGAAGGGATGAGTAATGAAGATTATGGTTATGCACCATATTAACTATCTCAGTAGAGGCCACATCTATCCATTTTATGTTTTGTGCTTGGAATTATTTGGTTAGAAATTCTACTCTTATATAGCATATAGAAGCATACTCTAAAGTGAAGTTGAATTGACCAATAATTCACAACTTAACGCATGTACTTCATCAATTCTAAGAATAAACGTTCGTTTTTTTTTCCTTTTCTCTTTGTTCTACGTTGGAAAATATTTTGAGTAATTTTTATCAAGCGCAAGCTATTTACCATATATTCATACCATAAAATCTTGATAATCAGATACAAAAGGTAATCTGGAAGAGTAATTTTTTCGTAGCGAATATTCATGATATTAGATTAGATATTTTTTTTTGGTAAGCAAAAAGTTTATATAACAATATAAGACAAAAAACAAAAATAGTAATGAGCATAACTAACTTAGAAACTCTATCTACAGCTACTAGGAGGGATAGGCCCGTGCAAGCCCGGGCCTAATATTTTATGTTATATTGTGTTTTATTTTAGCAAATATTTTATGTATGTCAAAACTCAAGCAGAAGGAAAAATTGTATATCCCGATATGTTTTATTGCTAAAATTTTGCTGGTGGTGTTTGTGTACACGTTAGGATCTTCTTTAATCTCAGGTAATGTAATGTTTGTGGATCATATTATGTGTCTGGTTTATTAGTGTGTGCAAATCTTCGGAAAAGGCCCGAAAATGCCACTCAACTTTCAGAAATGGTCTATCCATGCCATCCGTTATAAAAATGCTCATTTCATGCCACTGCCGTTAAAGAAATGGTCCATCCATGCCAATATTGACTAACTGTTAAATTTTTCTTTGGCCCATCCATGCCACTGCCGTTAGTCAATAATGGCATGGATGGACCATTTCTTTAACGGCAGTGGCATGAAATGAGCATTTTTATAACGGATGGCATGGATAGACCATTTCTGAAAGTTGAGTGGCATTTTTAGGCCTTTTCCGGCAAATCTTTAATAAAACGCAAGTACTGTAATTTAGTGGGATTGTAGCAGTAGGATGTTCTAATTCCTAATTTTTCCAAAGATAGTGGGCAGCCAATAAATCCATACTCAGGCCGCTAGCATTTGAGAATTGATGAATAATTCTTATCCTAATGAGTGTCACGCCTGTTGTAACTTTGTTTTCTGGGAAAATAAAATTTATCACTAATTCATGAGAGATGTCTCACTTTTTATAAGCACAACGGATGCGTGAAAGAGTACATTGTCATCGACTAACAATAAGAAGCATATACAAACAACATAAACTTTTTTTGGTGGAAATAAGAAGTTTAATTAATCACCACGAAACAAATACATTTACATCCACCAAACAATCATCAAAACTCCATAACAGAACCTAACCAGTCAATCCCATCCTATGAATCTGTATCTCCCCTCCCCTTCATTCATCTATACATTATATTTTGAATCTATACTACTGCACTTTGCCTGTTTGTTCAAGACTTCTATCCAGCTTGTGCCATTGCTATGTTTTTCTCTCTTTATAACATCAATGCATCTATATTTACACTCGTACTTGATCCGTTCCAATATCTTATGTGGTCATGGCACTTTTTGCAATCATAGAGCTTCATTTGACATTTCATATATGATATACCACAGCTGCATGTGCTACCTCTACAAATGCTCTGCCTATCTCCCATATACCTGCTCTAGCCATCCTGTGCCACAACCCATTTACTTCTATGTTATGTATACAAAAGACCTTCTAAGCACAATCTGGTACCTTACTAAGGGTTACACTCAAACTTCTAAAGTATATTACAAACTAAAAATTCCAAACATATATCAGAAGTTATAAATGAGAAATAAAAATGATTGCCTGCAACTAAAACTCTGAACAACAAACCAACAAATACCCTGAAACAAAATAATTAGTTACCCATATGAAGGAGAAGAAATAGAACAGTATAACTAACCTTTCAACCATGTGATTATCTTAGTGGAGCAAATGTGAATCTACGAAAAATTCAGCAAAAAACTCAATCTCCTGTTAAAATATCACTTTATATTCTAGAATATTGATATTCAGTTTATGAAAGCAAAAAGCACCGTAAAAATCACGAGGTTTAAGCGACGAAGAAGGAGAAGATGGGCGAATTTTGCAGAGAGCAAGAGTAAAATTAAGCGCTGAAAGTGGAGTGTAAAACTACCAAATTGCCCTCCGTCGGCAAGTAGGGATGTCGACGGAGAGATGCTTCTGCGCACTTCTATATAAGCTAAGTAGGGATAGCCCGGGCTTTGCCTAGGCCTAATATAAAGAAAAGTATACATTGTTTTGTGATATATTGTATTAGATTAAACACTTAAAAAAAAGTATGATTAAATCAAGGTATAAAAATTATGTTACTGGTTACTTCTGCTATTGTATGGCTAGCTATCATCACCCCTGTCATCTAGGTGTTGAAAACAACAAATCAATGCTGAAGTCATTTAGTTTCACATGATACACTAACAACACCACTACAAACTAATTAGCATGCATCCAAAGTTTTAGTTGAGCTTAAAGGCACCAGATCCCTCAATCTCAAACCTAAAGATACATTCCTATGGCAATTACTGAATCTTTGCATACAATATCATGTTTATAATATTGATGTCAAGCAGCTCATAATACTTATTCAATATGACAGGCCATACAACAACACTAAATTCAGTTTCTACATTTCAATAAATAGACTGGCACCACAATGCCGCCTAACATGTGCCTGATATGAACCAAAATTCTCAATCTTTAACCAAATAAAGTAGAAAAAATTTGGTCGTGAATAATTCAAATAACATCTATACTCCTATATGGCATTCATAAACTTTTAAAGGATGTAGTAGTACCTTATGACATCATGCTTGAACTTGATGATTTTTCCATCTATTTGCAAAAAGTATGGATTCTAAACAATTATTTTCAGTGCAAACAAACCAGACAATAACTATGGCCTTTGACTAAGCTCATTGAAAATGGTATATTGAAGATCTCCATATCAACTCCAAGGAAGCAAAAAAAATTCCATCATGTTTGGATAAGTTACCTGTCAAATACATCATTTTAATATACATTAGGAGTCAAACTAAATGTAGGTAAAACAACTGTAGCTACAAACAATTCCAGCTGAATGGAAACACAAAATTTTTTTCTAACATTTTAAATAGAGACAAGGATATCATTATTTCTATTTGGATTTATGAAGCATCAGTTATTTGACAATAAAAGTATCTAACATAGTATTATCTCTTTAAATCTGCAGTTTCAAACAATAGAGCTTAAAAGTTTGTTTTGAAAATTATAGCTAGTATGAACATGAGTTTCTGACGAAGAATTTTAACATATTCAATCAGTTGTCTCCATTTTCATTAGTTTACCGCAGTAGTCTTTGTTGTCTCATTGGAAACAAGTTAAACATTTATTAGAAGGATTTTAAGTCAAGTAATCTTGTGTCAAATATACTTACGCTATTTGGGGGTATTTCATGTTCCAAATCCTGCCTTTTGAAGTGTTACGCTTCCTCCTTTGCAGCAATAAGGATTTTAAGTCAAGTAATCTTGTCTCAAATATACTTACACTATTTGTGGGTATTTCATGCTCCAAATCCTGCCTTATGAAGTGTTACGCTTCCTCCTTTGCAACAATAAATCTATATATCTTTTTTAATAAATGGCAAAAAGTCCATTGATATTAACATCATTAATTCACAATAAGCACAGTCGAATAAAAAAATAAAAACAGAAGTTTTATTGCTAATAAATCACAAACCCTCCTCCTTTGTTCGGGCTTGGGACCGGCTGTGTAGTATACCTTGAACACAGGCGGAGTTAAAAATAATTTTTTTTCCTTGAGGCATGGATTAGGTAAGTCAACTTAACAGAGTTGAACTAAAATCATAGAAACATGTAATAGGCCGTTTTATATTGAGAATTGCAAACACTAAAGCTTTCATTGATTGCTCGTTCGAAAAAGTTTCACAATATCAATAGTTTTATTCATATATTGCGCATAAGAAACTATACCAGAAGGATAAGATCTTAGCCAAGATTTGCAAGTAATCAAGTTAACTCTTCTGCATACCAAATCGCAAAAAGTTAATTCGAGCCCAACAAAATTGTTTTCCTTTTTTCCCAAGACCTAGTAAATAAGAAGTAACATTCACTAAGACAAATATCTAGTCATGGAAGGAACATAAACAACAAAGTCACAAAATTATATAAGGACTTTCTGAATAATTTCATCATACACTATGTTATATGTAGATTGATCATCACCGCTATCTGCGGTAGGTGGCCGGATTAATATTTTTATACAGTTTGAACTCTTTGCCCTTGATAAAGCAACATATAACTGGCCATGAGAAAATACTGGTTCACACAAATAAATTCTAACATAATCTAATATTTGTCCTTGTGCTTTATTTATCATCATAGCGAAACACAGACATACAGGAAATTGTGTTCTTTTAAATGGGATAGGTAACTTTTCATCATCTAAATATAGTAATGGTATTCTAGGAATAAATACACGTGTATTCTTAAAATCACTACTTGCAATTCGAGCGCTTATAACATGAGTCTTAAAATTGCAACATATCAATCGTGTACCATTGCATAAACCTTCACAAGGATTTAAATTTTGCAATAACATGATGGGATAATTTTCTTTCAATATTAGATTGTAAGGAGGTAAACCAACAGGGTTCAATGAATATAAAAAATTCTCAAACTGACTTTGATCATTAGGTTCAATAGTTTCATCAGTTGCAACAAATGTCTTAGCATCTTTAGGAAATTGAGTTATAAGTCTATCATTTATTTCATCAACAAAGTCATTTTTTGTCGTCAAAATAACACGGGAAGTTAAAAAAGAAGAATTTTGAAAAGATGTATGTAAATCGGGATATATTATTTTGAATAACATGTCTAACGATTGTCTTTCGGTAATATAAGGAACAATAAAAGATCTCAGAATTTCTATTTTATTATCCATATTTGTCTTTTCTATTCCATTTCCTATTCACATCAAATATTCACAGAAAGAAGAATCAATTCTTGCACACATATTTTCTGATAATCATAGTTTTCCAAGCTCATTCCATATTTCGGAGTTCAGTATACTTTCCCGAATGAAATCTTTCTTTTTTCCACTTCGAACCACAGGAAGAGTTTGTCTAAAATCTCCTCCAAATACAATAACTTTTTTGCCAAAAAGCATATTTGTGTCTATTATATCTTTTAGAAGAGAATCTAAAGCTTCAATCATGTTCTTTTTTCCATCGACACTTCATCCCAAACACTCAATTTTGCATCACGAATCAAAGATGCCAGTGAGCTTTGCTTGCTAATATTACAAGTGAATTTTTCATCGAAATTAATTGGAATTTTAAAACGTGAACGAGCTGTTCGTCCTCCTGGAAGGATCGAAGCTGCAACTCCAGAAGTTGCTGTTGCTAATGCTACAAACCCTTTGGATCTTACATTTGCTAATAAGGCATAATATAAGAATGTCTTACCACTTCCTCCAGGACCATCAACAAAAAATGCTCCAGATTTGTTAGAAAATACTCTCTGGAGGATGATGTCATATGCCTTCTTTTGTTCAGTATTTAATTTTGTATGTAACAGTAAATCTTTATCACTCACAATGATATTTCTTTCAAAATACACTTCCTTTTCTTCAGTCGCTATTTTTGAAGATTTGATAGTTTCTGGAACAAGGTTAAATTCATTAATATCACGCCCCATAGAATGTAGTATATCATTAATGTGATTCAAGATAGCAAGTTGGATATCTTTTGCCGCTATATTGGCTAAGCTCTTAAAGTCTTCAGACATTGAATTTTCAAATTGTTCCCATAGTTCTCTTGGATTGCTAGGGTTGCAATATACTAATATTGTAGCAAATAAACATCTTAAACTATAAGGCATTTGATAGCAGGCAGCCTCAGACATACATTCAACTAAGTTGTTGTCACAATGCAACAATCCTCTTTTTTCTGCAGATTCTCTAAATGTGTCACAACATATCCTATTTACTGTCAAAAGATCTTTATATGATTTGGTCCTCTTACATTCATTAGTAATAAACTAAGGTAATATCTTTCTCCCTCTGTTGGATGACACGTTACAACACGCCCGATAATATTACCTCATAGTCATCGAGTCCACATTTTGTAAGTAGATGACCATATAAAAAATTGTGAAAAATCTTTATACAACAACTTAAGCTTTTTAGCATCTTTGTTTGTTTCATTCATCAAGAAGCATTCTGTCAACATCTTTTTCTTAATCATAGGGTTTTTCACAATACTATTTATTGTGTCCGTTTTTCTAAAAGATGTTCGTTTTTCTAAAAGAGACAAATTGTAGTCCATCAAGATGTAAATGGAGATGATAAATAGTTGGAGTTATTTCACTGATTGGAAAGGAAAATAACCGCCACATAGCTTCTGGAGGTGATACCCATCTAGCAGATTGATTCATGTTCTTTACAAATATATTTGTATATATATTTGACAACTTTAATATCAGAGCAAACCTCTACGTTTATATGACAATTATATTTTCCCAAGAGATAAGGATTGTAAGGAACAACCCATGAGTTATCAAGAAATTTTTTCTAACTTTCACATATTTACCGGTGTTTCGTCTTCTATAAATTGAATATAAGTCCTTACCTTTCGTTGTTTTAGTGGCGAAACTCTTTGCATACTTAAATTTACACTCTTTCTTCTTCATATATGAATTCGTATGATTCAAATGACCACAAGTCCCATGCATTATATGTTTAATAACAAGCTTATATAAGTATGAGTTCTTATCAGCATCAGGCAACTCAGCAGAAACAAATTTATCGTAAGCTTCAAGTGTCAATAATTTGTAGTCATCAGCAAGTATAAGAAGAAAATGAGCATGTGGAAGACCACATTTTTGAAATTCTATAGTGTACATAAAAGCCGCAACTTTTCCAAATATGTTTCTTTTTAATATATCTATTTTCATCTCTTCTACCTTTACTTTAAATACCCGACTAATTAAATTAGACCTATTTTGAGTTTCATCCATTAGGAGAAAATGTTCTTTTATTCTGGCCAACATGGGTTACATGTCATAGTTAAAAATATATCAGAATTTCTAAAATGTTGCACTAATGCAATAGCATCCATATAACGTTGACGCATATCTCTCGGACCACCCGTAAAACTTGTCGGAAGAAATTTTTTTTCCCTATATTGGAAGCTTCTCTTTTGCCAAGTCTTAGGATATCAAAAAGACCTTGCAGTACATAAATTCGAAATAAATCTTGATTAAATGAGGCAAAATCTAATCTTTGAGTTTCTACTTTTATGAATTCATCAACTGAATATTTTTGAAATAATCTACCAGAATGTAAAATTTTGTTTTTCTCGTTATCTCTCATCTGAAGTTTGTAACAATAGTATTCACGACAAGAAACAGTATCCCCTTTTCATTTACCCTTTTGTTGAACTTCAGCTTCTATCTCAAGTAGTCCATCAATTGAACACATATTCGATACACTTGGAAGTTGTTCATTTTCATAGTAAGCTCTTTTTTTTTCTCAATTTATGTCCAGGTTGTGTAATCTTATGAATACCAAAGTGCCATCCATTTTGACCATATGGAAATAAAAGTGAGCATTGCAAAGGATCATAGCAACCATAATAATAATTTACTAACTGGCTCTTGTTACTATGAGTGTGAATTCGAATATGCGGTGCAGAACTATTATTGTTTGTTTTTTGTTCTAGCCATAATGCTGCTACATCCGATACACTGGGCAGGTTATATACTCATTGATCTAAGCCAGAACCACACCTCAACGCAATATAAAAGTTTGATAAATCTGGGATATGGATGAGAGATTTCAAGAATATACAATAAGGATTTATCTTTAATATATTCATTAGTTCTCAACAACTAACTGTCTAAGTATATTCGAGGAAGCCATTCGATTCAATATTTCTGTGTTATCATCACAAAAATACAACTGCAAATTTTGTGGTTGCCTATTTGGCGGAATCAAATCATTTATAAAGTGATACATTTGCCCTTGTACTTTAAATGTGTAAATTCCATCGTTCCTTTTTGCTAAAACTTCGTCATACTTTACTCCAAGTGAAGTAAATGCAAACATATTGTTGTGCATTCTAAGGTAGGTGCGAAAGTGTAAGATTCTTCAGTGTTTCCTAAATAGAGATTCAACAATTCAGCAGGCATTTCATGTGAACTTAACCGAATCATTACTACAGCAAAACGTCGGCAGCTTATATTCAAATCTTTTTGCACCACAATATTTGCAGTTTGGTACTGTTTTTAAAATACTTGCACTATTGGGCAGTTGTTTAATGTCCAAATCTATTCTTGTTGATCTATAACCTATTTATATTAGTTGAAACAACTATACCATTACTATCAAGAAGAGATTAGTAGTGGGTGTTGGTATAAGATTTAGTTGAGACAAACCTTTGTTTTGGATAGCCAATGTCTGTGGATCATTCCGTTCATGGGGTGCACGAGATGTTGAACCTAAGAGCATCATAGGCTTTCAAAAAAAATCTTGTGGAATCCGTGAAACTTAAGTATGGAGGTGGGAATCGTCCCGCTCGCACGTGCGGCTGCAAAGATCCGATCCCCGCTGGAACTCGACCAATCCCAATAGCTGTTGCGACAAAACAGCACTTTTCTTCCCCTCCAACCGTGAGTCCGGACTGTCGCCGCGAAGTTGAGTGAACTTAATCGTAAGTCTCTTAGTGCAACTCAACTCTTCTCCGAATGGCTGAATGCCGGGTTTGAAT
>MU675731.1:191435-219355 GCA_026770625.1 Nicotiana glauca
GGTGATAAGGGGAGCTACGCTTTGTCATTTCCGGTATGTTAAGTCTACTAGCTTGCTGGTAGGCGTCAGCGGTAGGTAACTTTCTGTATGTGTTCCAGAGCATCATAGGCTTTCAAAAAAAATCTTGTGGAATCCGTGAAACTTAAGTATGGAGGTGGGAATCGTCCCGCTCGCACGTGCGGCTGCAAAGATCCGATCCCCGCTGGAACTCGACCAATCCCAATAGCTGTTGCGATATACAAATAATTATAATTAATATATTAGAAGAGAGTATATTCAAATTTAAACAAGGTATTTCCACCGACTTACCAAGTTCAAACATGAAAAAATGGTCAGTAAGATTCTTTCCTTTGCCAGAGTCACCAGTCGACCCAGCAGCCGCCTCAGCAACTCAAGATATATCGGATAATATAGTATCAATCAAAACATATAAAGCATTAGAAAATGATATCTAAGTAGTGTTAGAAAATGATACCATTACTGTTGAGAAGAGATTAGTAGTGGGTGTTGGCATAAGATTTAGTTGAGACGAACCTTCATTTGGGATAACCGATGTTTGTGTATCATGTCATTCATGGGTTGTAGCAGATGTTGAACCTAATATACAAATAATTATAATTAATATATTAGAAAAGAGTATATTCAAATTTAAACAAGATATTTCCTCTGAATTACCAAGTTCAAACATGGAAAAGTGGTCAGTAAGATTCTTTCCTTTGCCAGAGCCACCAATCGGCCCAACAACCGTCTCAGCAGTTGAAGATATATCGGCTAATATAGTATCAAAACATATAAAGCGTTAGAAAATGATATCTAAGTAGCATCATGAAAAAGAATTGTGACGACCCGGCCAGTCGTCTCATGAATTAACACTTTGTTTCCCCCTTTCTGCTTCTTTATGCTTCGTTATCCGTGTTTTGTGGTATTGGGTTGGTCGTATCGAGTTCAAAATATTTTTTGGTAAGGTTTGAGTTACTTAGTCTCTTTTAAGAAGGCTTAAGTTGAAAAAGCCAACCAGACGTTGACTTATGTGTTAGAGGGCTTGGATGTGAGTTCTAATGGTTCGATTGGCTTCGGGAGGTGATTTGTGACTTAGGAGTGTGATCAGAATAGGTTTTGGAGGTCCGGAGTAGAATTAGGCTCGAATTGGCGAAGTTGATATTTTGGAGATTTCCATTTGGTAGGTGAGATTTTGATCAGGGGTCGAAATGAAATTCCAAGAGTTGCAATAGCTTTGTTGTATCATTTGGGATGTGTGTGCAAAATTTCAGGTCATTCAGACATGGTTTGGTTGGATTTTTGATCGAAAGCGTATTTCAGAAGATTTTGGGATTCTTAGGCTTGAATCATATGCAAATTTGATGTTTTGATTTTTTTTGAGTGTTCCGAAGGTTGGAACAAGTTTGAACAATGTTTTGGGATATGTTGACATATTTGGTGGAGGTCCCGAGGACCTCGGGTGAGTTTCGGGTGGTCAATCGGACCATTTTGTGCCTTAAAAGAGTGTAGATTTTGAGTTCAACTGTTGCAGAAAAATTTAACCCTTCGCAATCGCATAGGGTGTATTGTGATCGCATAGAAGGAATTGAGGAAGGCAAGATTTAAGCCTTCGCATTCACGTTAGAGGCTTTGCATTCGCGAAAGGCTGGGGTTCAATGCTTCGCGTTCGTGAGAGGACACTCGCGATCGCGTAGAGTGTTTTGGGTCTGAGGGGCCCAGGATCTTTTGTTCATCGCGTTCGCGTGAGGGAGCTTGCATTCGCGAAGTGGTAGGAGGTAGAGGCATCGCATTCGTGTAGGCTATGTCGCATTCGCGCAGTGTAGTTTTGGGGGATTGAAGATTTGTTCTTCGCGATAGCGAGGCTAGTGCCGCGATCGCGATGAAGGAAAAGCAGACCTGGGCAGAATGTTTTAAGTCATTTCATCCGCGATTTTGGGTCTATTTTCACCCATAGTTGATCATTTTGAGAGCTTCTTGGTGGGGATTAAAGAGGGATTCACGGGGAATCGATTGGAGGTAATATTTTTGAACTTAAAACTCGATTCTATTGTGAAATCCACCTAGAAAATCATGGAAACTTAGGCTAAAATGGAAGAACTAGGGCTTGAAATTTTGGACTTTTGATTTGGGGATTTGGAGGATAATTTAGGGTCGGATTTGAAAACTTTTGGTATGTATGAACTTGCGGGAGATAAGGAACCCATTGATGTAAAAAATTTTGAGTTTCAAGAAGTGGGTCCGAGGCTCGAGTTTTGCTAATTTCGGGATTTTTGGTATTTTTCCATTGTTTTCACTTGGGCTTTGTTCCCTTAGCATATTGTGACATATTCGTTATGATTTTGGATAGATTCAACGCACGTGGAGGCCGATTCGAGGGGCAAAGGTGTCGCGATCTAGAGATTTAGCCGGTTCGAGGTGAATAATGATTGTAAATGATGCTCTGAAGGTTTGAAACCCCGGATTTGCACATTGTAGTACTATATTAAGGTGCGGCACACGCTTGATGACGAGCGTGGGGTCGTGCACTATTGGGGACTGTGACTTGGTCCGTTCTGATTGATAATTTTACCGCGTATTTGATTGAAATCTAATTGTTATCATCATTATGTGGGCTGAATGCCATATTTGGGCTTCGTCCAACTATTTGAACCCTTCGGGGATTTTTGTTGATGTTTCCTCACTATTTTGACATTATACTTGTACTCAGTCATGTTATTTTCCATTGTTTTCAAAACTCAGCCATGTTTACTCTATTTTAATACTCAAATGATATTTAAATGATATTTTGGGCTGAGAAACACTATTTTACTGTTGCCCGAGAGGCTTATGTAATTTTTGATTGAGTACGAACATGGGTCTGCATTGTGAGGATACTTTTGGGTTGGGCTGCATGCTGCAGCAATGAGATACTGATGTGATTATGAGGCCGAGGGCCTAAGATATATACACCACGAGGTGGCTTGTTGATATTGTTTATAAGGCAGAGGGCCTAAGATATATATGCCACGAGGTGACTTGATTGATATGAGGCCGAGGGCTTAGATTGATGCCACGAGATGGATTGCTATTGCGCTTGGGTCGTAAGGGGCCCCTCCCGGAGTCTGTATACCCCCAGTGAGCGTGGGTACCCATTGTGATGTCAGATATAGCCTGAGGGGCTGGTACTTTTCTGAGATTGTGCCCGAGGGGTGAAACTTCAATGTGTTTACTTTATCTTAATAGCATGTCATTACCTGTTGATTGTGTATTTGTGCCCGAGGAGTGAAACTTTATGTGTTTACCTTTTTAATTGCCTGGTATTACTGTTGATTGAGTGTTTGTGCCTGAGGGGTGGATTTCTGTGCTTATCTGCACTAATTGTTTTGCATTCATTTGCATAACTGTTGAAAAGGCATTTTCAAAAGAAGTTTCAACTGAGCTAAGATTTTTTAAGAGATTTCACAACTTCATTGCTTTCTTAAACGGTTTTATACTGTTTCTACACAACATGTATGAGCACGTGATTTTTGCCTCGTATGAATTACTCCTATAGAATTCCCGAAATTAGGATTTTTCTTTTAATTATTTGTTTTTTAGGAATTAATTGCATAATTTTCGCGTTTGTTTGCATTTTTGTGTGCATGTTTAATTTATTTAATTCATAAAAAATATAAAAATATATTGCATTTGCATTTAGGGTCTTATTTTATATTTTAGGTTCATTAGTTAATTAATGTTACAAAAATAAAAGAAAATAACAAAAATAGTTCATTTTGTATTTTTGAATTTTTAATTTTTGAATTTATAGTTTCCTCTTAATTAATTAATAATTAGTTTAGTTTTGGAATTAAATCGGGTATTTTAATTTTAATTTTGTATTTAACGAAAATCTGAAAAATGAAAAAAAAAGAAAAGAAAAGAAAATGAAAAGAAAAAGGGAGTTATTAATAAAAGACCCAATTTTGGGCCACCCAAACCATAAACCCCGCTAAACCCATCAAATACCCGGCCCCAACCCAAATGTAACTGTCACGACCCAACTCTCCCTCCGTTGGATTTTGTGACAAGTTGGTATCAGAGCTCTAGGTTCATAGGAGTCACGGAACACCGGCCGGTTTATTAGAGTCTCGCTGATCGGTACAGAGACGTCTGTACTTATCTATAAGAGGCTATGTAACTGTTTAGGAAAAATCTTCACTTCATTTGATTTCCTTGTCGTGTGTTATTTTTTTTACATCAATTATAAACTTCTATCATCTATTCTCTCACATGTGGTGAGGACACGTGCTACTTGGGATGATCAGACACCCGCACCCCTATTGCAGTCGTCAGAGGCCGGGGCCGCAGTAGGGGCCGTGGACGTGCACGTTGTGTAGCTAGAGCACCTGCACGAGTTGCCGCTGAGGTACCGCTAGTAAATCCAGCCGGAGTTCATACACCGGTCATGCCTCTAGTTACTACTATTCTAGCCCTTCAGGAGACTTTGGCACAATTTATGAGCATGTACACCACGTTGGCTCAGGGAGAGTTGCTTCCCCTTATTGCGGCCGCATCCCAGGTTGGGGGAGGAGCACAGACTCCCGCCGCCCGCACTCCTGAGTAGCGAGTGCATGTTGAGCAGGTCCCAGAGATTAATCATGTACAGCCTGCAGTACCAGTTCAGCCCGAGGGTGGGTCAGCTGCTTCAGAGGACAAGCAGCGGCGACTTGAGAGGTTTAAGAAGTATGATCCTCCAATGTTCAGTGGGCTAGCATCGTATTCTTTGCACCATGGGCATAGTGGAATCCAGCGGGGTTTCTTTCACTGCTTTTCAACTTCGGGGAGCTACCTACGATTGGTGGCGTGCTTATGAGATTGACAGTCCAATCGAGGCTGCTTCACTACCCTGGACCCAGTTCTCAGACATGTTCATGAGAGAGTTTGTTCCTCAGAGTCTTAGGGATATATGGCATGCAGAGTTTGAGCATTTGCGCCAGGGTGCTATGACTGTTTCAGAGTATGCTATTCGTTATACCAGAATGGCTAGGCATACACCGACCTTGGTTGCTACCGTTCGTGGGAAAGTTCGCCGATTTATTGAGGGTCTTATTACACCCATCAGATCAAGTATGGCTCGAGAGTTGGAGATGGACATTCCTTATCAGTAGGTAGTGAGCATTGCTAGGAGGATCGAGGGTATGCTCGCCAGAGAGCGAGTGGAGAGAGAGGCCAAGAGGTCTCGAGAGTCGGGCCACTACTCTGGTGCCCATACTCCAGCAACAGGTCGTTATGGTAGGGGTTTTGTGGGTCGCCCCGTTCATTTAGCTCTCCCAGTAGCCGGAAGCACTCTAGCTTCGCCTATACCTCATGAGCCTTATTATGCACCTCTAGTTTCTAGCGTGCCTCTTACACGGGGTACTTCTAGAGGTCAGTCCAGCAGACTTGGCCCCAGCCAGTCATAGTCACCACGTCCTCCCAGAGCGTGTTTCGAGTGTGGCAATACACGCCATATGGTTAGGAACTGCCCTAGACTTAGTAGGGGTACATCTTTACAGACTGCTCAGCCACAACGTGCCCCTCAAAATTGTCAGGCCATGATCACAACTCCAGCTGCTACCCCACCTGCCTAGCAGGGTAGGGGCGGAGGTCGGGGAGATAGAGGTCGCCCTCGAGGGGGAGGCCAGGCCAGATATTATACTATTCCTGCCCATACCGAGGCTGTTGCCTCTGATTCTATTATTATAGGTATTATACTAGTCAGCCATAGAGAGGCATTGGTTCTATTTGATCCCGGCTCTACTTATTCATATGTGTCTTCTTATTTTGCTTCGCATCTGGGTGTGCCCCGAGAATCTTAGAGCTCTCCTATTTATGTTTCTACTCCTGTAGGAGATTCTCTTATTGTGGACTGCGTTTACCGGTCATGTTTGATTATTATTCATGGGTTTGAGACTAGAGCAGACTTATTATTACTCAATATGGTGGATTTTTCGATATTATCTTGGGCATGGACTGGTTGTCGCCCCATTATGCTATTCTTGATTGTCACTCCAAGACCATGATGCTGGCTATTCCAGGTATTCCGCGTGTTGAGTGGAGTGGTACTTTAGATCTCTTTTCTTAAAGCTCAGCATATGGTTGAGAAGGGGTGTGCCACCTACTTAGCTTATATGAGAGATATCAGTGTTGGTACACCTTCTGTTGATTCAGTCCCAGTGGTACGAAATTATCCCGATGTGTTTCCAGCTGATCTTTCGGGCATGCCACCCGATAGGGACATTGATTTTGGCATTGATTTGTTACTGGGCACTCATCCCATTTCTATTCCTCCGTACCGTATGGTTCCTCCTGAATTGAAGGAGTTGAAGGATCAATTACAGGAATTGCTTGATAAGGGTTTTATTCGACCCAGTGTTTCACCTTGGGGTGCTCTTGTCTTGTTTGTGAAGAAAAAGGACGGTTCTATGCGTATGCGTATTGACTATCACCAGCTGAATAAGGATACGATGAAGAGGCGTTATCCTTTGCCTCGTATTGATGATCTATTTGACCAGCTACAGGGTGCACGGGTATTTTCTAAGATTGATTTAAGCTCAGGTTACCATCAGTTAAAGATTTGGGAGCCAGATATCCCGAAAACTACTTTTAGGACTCGGTATGGTCATTACGAGTTTCTTGTTATGTCATTCAGGCTGACTAATGCCCCAGCAGCTTTTATGCATTTGATGCACAATGTCTTCAGGCCATATATTGACTCGTTCGTGGTTGTTTTCATAAATGATATTCTTGTATACTCCCAGAGTCGGGAAGATCATGAGCAACACCCGAGGACAGTGCTTCAGACCCCGAGAGAGAAAAAGTTATATGCAAAGTTCACAAAATGTGAGTTCTGGTTGGATTATGTGGCATTCGTAGGCCACGTGGTATCAAGTGAGGGCATTCGAGTGGATCCGAAGAAGATAGAGGCAGTATAGAGTTGGCCTAGACCCTTCTCAACTACAGAGATTCGTAGTTTCCTTGGCTTGGTGGGTTACTACCGTCGTTTTGTGCAGGGGTTTTCATCGATTGCAGCCCCAATGACTAGATTGACCCAGAAGGGTGCTCCATTTCAGTGGACAGAGGAGTGTGAGGCGAGCTTTCAGAAGCTCAAGACAGCTTTGACTACGACCCCGATTTTGATATTGCCTACTGGTTCGGGGTCTTATACAGTTTATTATGATGCCTCGCGAGTTGGCCTTGGAGCAGTGTTGATGCAGGACGGTAGGGTGATTGCATACGCGTCCAGACAGTTGAAGATACATGAAAAGAATTACCCTGTCCACGACCTTGAGTTAGCTGCTATTGTTCACGCCTTGAAAATCTGGCGTCATTATTTATACGGTGTGCCTTGTCAGATTTATACTGACCATCGGAGTTTGCAGCACTTATTCAAGCAAAAGGATCTAAACTTGCACCATAAGAGGTGGCTAGAGCTGCTGAAAGATTATGATATCACTATTCTGTATCACCCGGTCAAGGCCAATGTGGTAGCTGATGCCTTGAATCGCCGGGCAGAGAGTTTGGGGAGTTTAGCTTATTTACCAACTTCAGAGAGGCCTATGGCGATGGACGTTCAGGCCTTAGCTAGTTAGTTCGTGAGATTGGATCTTTCGGAGCCCAGTCGGGTCCTAGCTTGCATTGTTTCTCGGTCTTCTTTATTCGACGGCATCAGTGAGCGGCAGTATGATGACCCTCATTTACTTGTCCTTAAGGATACTGTTCAGCATGTCGATGCCAGAGATGTGACCATTGGAGATGACGTGGTATTGAGGATGCAAGGTCAAATTTTTTTGCCCAATGTTGATGAGCTTCGAGAGTTGATTCTAGCAGAGGCCCATAGTTCACAGTATTCCATCCATCCTGGTGTTGCGAAGATATATTAGGACTTGAGGCAACACTATTGGTGGAGGCGGATGAAGAAGGATATAGTTGGATATGTAGCCAGATGCCTCAACTGTCAGCAGGTGAAGTATGAGCACCAGAGGCCAGGTGGGTTGCTTCAACAGATAGAGATTCCGGAGTGGAAATGGGAGAGTATCACCATGGACTTTGTATCTGGACTCCCGCAGACCTTGAGAAAGTTTGATGCCATTTGGTTCATTGTGGATCGGATAACCAAGTCAGCTCATTTTATCCCTTTATGTACAACTTATTTCTCAGAGCGGTTGGCGGAGATTTATATCTGGGAGATTGTCCGTCTACATGGTATTAGAGTTTCTATTATTTCAGACAGGGGTACTCAGTTCACATCACGGTTCTAGAGAGCTGTCTAGCAGGAGTTGGTTACTCGGGTGACGATGAGCACAACATTTCACCCCCAGATGGACGGACAGTCCTAATGCATTATTTAGATTCTTGAGGATATGCTTCGTGCGTGTGTGATTGATTTTGGAGGATCTTGGGATCAGTTCTTGCCATTGGCTGAGTTTGATTACAACAATAGTTATCAGTCCAGCATTCAGATGGCGCCTTATGAGGCTTTATATGGCAGGAGGTGCAGATCTCCGGTGAGTTGGTTTGAACGGGGTGAGGCTAGACTGTTGGGTACAGATTTAGTTCAGGATGCGTTGGAGAAGGTTACGGTGATCCAGGATAGACTTCGTACAGCCCAATCCAGACAGAAGAGTCGCGACAAGAAGGTTCGTGATGTCTCATATATGGTCGGAGAGCGGGTTTTGCTTCGGGTTTCGCTTATGAAGGGCGTTATGAGATTTAGGAAGAAAGGGAAGTTAAGTACGAGATTTATTGGCGCTTTTGAGATATTGAAGCGTGTTGGAGAAGTTGCTTATGAGCTTGCCCTACCTCCCAGCTTAGCAGGAGTTCATCCGGTATTTCATGTTTCGATGCTCTGGAGATATCACGGAGACCCGTTGTACGTATTGGATTTTAGCTCAGTCCAGTTGGACAAGGAGTTATCTTATGTTGAGGAACCAGTGGCTATATTGGATAGACAAATCAGAAAGTTGAGATCGAAGGGCATTGCTTCGGTGGTGGGGTCAGCCGACCGAGGAGGTGACTTGGGAGATAGAGTGGGATATGCGCAGCCAGTACCCTCATATTTTCACTACTTCAGGTATGTCCTTTATGCTCGTTCGAGGATGAACGAATGTTTAAGTGTGAGAGGATGTAACGACTCGGCCGGTCATTTTTAGAATTTACGCCCTGATCCCCTATTTACTGTTTTCCCAAGTTCATTTCTTCTATTTTGGTTTGCCGGGACGTTCGGTGTTGAGTTTCAGAGAGTTTTGGGACACTTAGTCCCTAAATGAGAGTATAAGTGTTAGAAAGTGGTCCGTAATTGGAACAACGTGAATACGGCCTCGGAATGGAAATCCGATGGTTCAGTTAGCTCCGTTATTTGATTTCGGGGTTAGGAGTGTGACCAGAAGTAATTTTGGAGGTCCGGTGTAGAATTATTCTTGAATTGGCAAAGTTAGTATTTTGGCGACTTCCGAATAATAGGTGAGATTTTGATCCGAGTGTCGGAATGGAATTTTGAGAGTTGCTGTAGCTTTGTTAGGTGATTTGGGATATGTGTGCAAAATTTCAGGTCATTCGGACGAGGTTTGGTTGGGGTTTTTGATCGAATGCGTGTTTTGGAAGTTTTAGAAGAACTTAGGCTTGAATTCGATATAATTTGATGGTTTTGGCATTGTTTGAGGCATTTTGATGATTGAACAAGTTTGAATAATGTTTTAATATGCGTTGGTGCTTTTGGTTAAGGTCCCGGGGGCCTCTGGTGTGTTTAGGGTTGTATTGCGCTCTTATTTGATGTTTCAACGCCGTATCTTTGGACCTAAAAGGGTACCATATTAATTAAATGAGCTCGATTTTGGGAGAAATTTAGAGGGGTTTTCACGAGAAATGATTGGATAATGATTCTCTACTCTCTTATGCTTAATACCTACTAATCTAATCATGATTCCCTTCGTATTTTCGGATTTTTGAATGAAAAATGGGTCAAAATCCTTAGACTAAATTATTGAGTTTTGAGTGGGTATTTGACATCCGATTTGAGAGACTTTTATATGGGTAGACTCGTGAGAGTACGAGGGTTCTAAAAATATAAAATTTATCCGATTCCGAGATGTGGGCCTGAGGGGCATTTTGGTCATTTTATACAATTTCGCGTATTAGCTTAGAATTTAATTGTAGAATCAATTACTTGAATTATTATTTACAATATGTAATTTAATTGAATAGATTTGAGCCATTTGGAGTCAGATACTCGTGGCAAGAGCGTGGTTTCAAGTTGACTTGCACTTGTTCGAGGTAATTGGTTTGTCTAACCTTGTGTGGGGGACCTTTCCCCTTAGGATGTGATATTTGGTAATTGAATGCCTTGTATGTAAGGTGACGAGCGCGTACTTGAGCTAATTGTTTAAAACCCAAATTTTTACTTAAAAATATTTGAACTGAGTTTCTTTTGTACTTGCTTTATTCTACCTGCCGTTATATTCTGTGCTAGTCTAGAAAAGCATGTTTAGTTGATCCAAATTGCCTACTTGCTTAATTTGCCTTAATTGTATTACGTGGAGCATGCTAGGTTAGAACTATATGTGGCTTGTATTGTTGTGCTTCATTTATGAATATTCTCTGATTTTGGTTGCGCATTTACATTGGGACTACAGATGTGGGATTCCGGTGGCTCCTCCTTGTTTGTTTACTTTGGGACTACGGGTTAGATTCCCAGGAGATCCCCCCCTGCACATTTACTTTGGCACTACGGGTTAGATTCCTAGGAGATCCCCCTGCACATTTACTTTGGGACTATGGGTTAGATTCTTGGGAGATCCCCCTGCACTTTTACTTTGAGACTACGGGTTAGATTCCCGGGAGATCCCCCTGCATATTAATAGTTGGAATACAGGACGGTATCCCGGGAGATTCTTCAGATATATTCATACGGTGGACTACGGGACGGTATCCCGGGAGCTCCTCAGACATATTGATAAAATGGACTACAGGACGATATCTTGGGAGATCCTCATTATTGGTGTTGGTATTGAGCTGTTTACTCTTTGTTATCTTATTTTCTGTGTGTTAATTGTTGTTGTGTAACCCGATTTACTCAATAGCTATATCTCATTATCTCTGTTTATTTCATAATATTGTCAACCTTATTATTTTATTTTATCTCAGTAGGGCCTTGACCTTCCTCATCACTACCCAACTGAGGTTAGGCTTGACACTTACTAAGTACCACGGTGGTGCACTCATGCCCATTCTGTGCATGTTTTTCATGTGCAGATCCAGGTTCCTCTACCCGGGCTTACTATCATCGAGACGGAGCGATCTAGCGGAGACTTCGAGGTATATCTGCCTCGTCCGCAGACCAGGAGTCTCTACACTATTCCAGCTTTAGTAGTTAGCTTATCTTTTCTTTCGTTTGTTTAGACATTCTGGAGTTAGAGCAGTGTTTTACGTTTCTATTAGCCTGTGTTTCCTGTGAGTTTTCGGATTTTGGGTGTTGTCTTGGTTCTTGGTTTTTGTAATATGAGTTGTATTATGCCAAGTGAAATTTATACATAGTTTTCTCTTGACAGTAAGATTTTCAGTTGTTTGCTTCCGCAAGTTAGCTTATTTTCCGCAAGTTAGTTTGTTTTTCGCAAGTTGCATAAATTCCGCATTTTAGGCTTACCTAGTCTTAGGAACTAGGTGCCATCACGACATGTTCACGAAGACGAATTGGGGTCGTGACAGTAACCCGGCCCAGCATTCCCCCTAACCTAAACGACGCAGTTTGGCCCTTGTCAATCCTGGCCATTCAACTCGATCCATCCAACGGCTAGGAACTAAAGATCCAATCCCCTTATACCTGCCCAAAAACCTCAGAGACGGGTCAACTTCTTTATCTCCCATATCTCTCATCTCTTTCATACCTCTCAACCCTAATCCGCCATGGATATCAGCATTTTAGCTCCTAAACTCCACCAAATTGACGCCTTGAAAACCCCACACCTGCCTCATATCGAATCCACAAAGCTTCTCCTTTGACTATTCCCCAAGCCTTTTGAATCTAGAAACGAAAATCTGAGACCTAAAATTCCAAAAGCTTTAAAATCAAGGTTTCTTCGAAGATTTAGGTTCAGTTCGACTTTATTCGTGCGTTCTTGGCAAGAACACACGAATAAGGACAAACTCGGCCAAATTTGGAAGATTTAAAGGTTGTTCGAATGCTCACCGTCCAGGACATTAGGGTCCTTAGTTTGTCAATTTTATTGTCCATTTCTCATCTTCTTCTGTTTATTTCTTTTCTTTTCTGATTTTTTGTTGTTTTGTTTTCTATTTTTTATCTCATCAACACATCTATGTCTGCATGTTTAGTTTCAGATTCGTGTAGTCAATAATTGTTTCTGATTTTAGTTTGAATGCATTTTCATTTTGTTCCTAGTTGGACCCAAATTCTACGAGTCTTTAAGACTCTGTAGATTGTCATTTGAAAGTTTTTGAACTGTTAAGGTCAAGAGTGTATTCTGAATACCAGAAGGCCCAAGAAAGAATTAATTTGGTTCTATTAAGACCCATTAATTTGAGTCAATTGGACCCGGATCCAAATTGGCATGTAGGGGTAAAAATAGGGTAACTAAGGGTCAATTTGGGTAGTTCAGTTTAAGCATCTTTTAATAACAACATGAGGAAGCTTCCTAGAAGTTGTCACTAGGGCTTAACTGAAATTCTGATTATTACCTAAGGATTGTTGAGCAAAAATGATAATATGAAAAGGGTCAAAAAGGAAAAAACTAAAACCTTAAGTCTACCCTAATAGCTTGCCTATAAGGGCATTGCTACTTGCAGCTCAAGTCAGATTGGTAGGGCTAGAAAATCAAGAAATAGCACAAACGTTTGAAACTTTTCGGAAAAAGGTCACTATTCCATTGAGTTTTTCTTCTGATTTAAAAGGTCTTCAATCTCTGAAAACTTCTGATTCATCAGTGGTGAAATGGATTTAATCGGCTGCTTAGAAAGTCTGGTTTTGAAGTTTGGTTGGTTTGTTGGCTGCTGCACATCAGTTCTTGGCCTGAAACTGGGTTCACTGATTATTTCTGTTGCTGATTGTTGTTGCTGTTACTACTAATTCCTTACCTCTATTCTTTGTTCCTTTAATATCCAAGTATTCTCCCACACTATGGACAACATTCAAATGTAACTTGAGATATGAATCTAAGGAGTGTTTGAAGTTTGATATTTGTTTTGTCATGGAAATTTACATCCTTTTATTTTTCTCAGTTTCATACACAACATGTGCCATTTTAGTTTTTTTGTTGTTCTCGAAGGACTCTGTTTAGTATTGCTTATTGCTTCATGGTACAAGGCTTTAAAAGTTTCATTCATTACTTGATGCTTGTTAAATAACTCAATGTTACTGAATAGTGTTAAGTTCATATGGAGTTTGTGTGATGAAGTTATGAGATTGTGACTATTTCCATTTTTTTTTGCAATTCAAACCTTGATGAAATGTTGATATATGTGTGTTTCATCAGTTTTGTTTGCTCCAGTTTAAGTCATTTCTAAGCTTTGTCATTGTTCTTCTCATAATCTGAACTTCCTACCTCAAATATGCTATTGCATTAGCTTCTAATATTCAAATAGTGGTGTGTGTATTTTTCTAAAAACTGGATTCCAATATTAAATTGATGGCTTGAAAAAGGATAAAAATATATGATGATTTTCTTTAAGGAACATGTAAATCAGTTACAAATTAACTGATTTGGGGAATTAATTAATGGAAAAGGGGTGAAGGTTTTCTTATAGTGTAATGTCATGGTTTGATGGGGATTGCCATTTGTTCTTTTTCTGGATCTGAGAACTTGGGCTCTTCATTATTTGTTATGAGTTTGAGCTTTTGAATTACCATTTCTCATTAGGACTTGGGCTCATCTAGGCCCAAGCTCGAAGGTTTGAATGCCAATATGTTTTATGCAGCTAGTTGGGTTCGATATCGACCCCTTCCAATCGCTTTTGGTCTTTAAATGCTTATCATGGTGTTCGAATTCAAGTTACCCCTTGCTTCCTCCTTAATCATTGTGTAATTTGGGCCAGAAATCTCGCGTAAGGCAAGGATGTAGTTTTGGGCCTTTCCTCTTAAAGGCAGATGCTTCTTCGTAAGGCTAGCTCGATCTTGGTTCATTGGTTTAAAATGAGATCTAACATTTAGCTTAAGAAATGATGATATTTACCATTGCCCCATTAATTAATCAATTATATTGGAGGTGAGCCATATTAGATAATAAAATAGTTTATGACCCTCCAAAATTTAGTTGGAATTTCCTTTTAAAATTGGAATCGAGGCGTGCCGTGCCAAATAAAATCCCGAACGCGTGGCCCTTATTTAATTACTTCTTTTAAAATCCTTAGAGCTCGAGGCGTGCCATTAGCAAATTTCTATGGCCCTCGCAAAGTTAAAAATGCGTAGTTGCTTTAGGCGCGTTATTTTAATAATATTACCTTCCTAAACTCGGGTGTGCATTTTATGTGACCCAAATCCAAATCTTAATAACGTTGAATAAAATGTGTTTCGGATTGCGGGTGCATTTCATGTGACGCGGTCCAAAGATATGTTTTAGACGACGTTAAAGCTTTTTTAAAATAAATAAAAGCGACTATGAAGTTAAAATCAAACCTTAGGCTAAAACATGTATTAAAATCAGATAATAGGCCAATTATAATATTTCAAGCGATCGTGCTAGAACCACAGAATCCGGGGGTGCCTAACACCTTCCCTCGGGTTAACATAATTCCTTATTCAGAATTTCTGGTTTGCAGACTTCACAAGAAAAATCGAAATTTTCTTCGATTTGGGATTCAAAATAAACTAGTGACTTGGAACACCAAATAAACTATCCCAAGTGGTGACTCTGATAAATAAATAATTTCATTTCTAATAATGTCACTTAAGGTGGAAAAATTTCCTTATATACTACCTTTCGGGTGGTGTGTAAAAAAGGAGGTGTGACAGGTCTGGCGACTCTGCTGGGGATCCAACCTAGAACTTCGGTTTGAATAGCTATTATGATTGGCTTTATCTGTTATCTGATTTTCCTACATGTTTGAGCCTAATGTGCTAAATGCTTTACCGCTTTGATATTTTATGAATTGTATATATAAACTGCTACGAAACCCTTCCTCTCTCTGAGTCTTCTAAATCATAGAGAAGGGTGAACTTCATGTGACTTCTCTTCTGTATAGAGTCTTATCCCATTTCAGAATGAGGTTCGAACAAGTTGCTAAGCCGGTGAAGCTTCTGTATTCCCGGTACACTGCACACCCCCCCCTCCCCCGACTCGAGTTGTCCGCTCGGGTAAGCCAGGTCTAGAACAATAAACCCAGGTTTTAAACTTAGTATAACAAAGCCTCATGCCGAATCCCTAGTAGGAACGTTTATTTGCATCACGTGCATTTTGACTTAGGAGACTCAACACAGGGGTTGGGTCTGTCTAGGACAGGTGTACCTGAAATGAAAAGACCATCCTGCTGCATTCTACTTGCTAATTGTCCATTTATTTGCTTCGGATTTGCATGTTGACTGGCTTGTGAATAATGAGAGAAAGTTGGGAAAAGAGAATAGCAATGTAAGGGTTAAGTGAGTTAATCACCTGTTTTGAGAAATCAATGTCCAAATGGTACTGAAACTCTACCGAATTTTTGAGAAAAATTTAAAAAAAAGAAAAGAAAGGTTTTGTTTCAAGAATAGTTGGTTTTGTTAAATCTGACTGAACTTCGCGGGTCTGATTCTCACCGGATGTGAGATACGTAGGCAAACCTCATCGGTTCCGACCCCAATTTTCAAAAAATTCAAAAAAAGTTTCCTCTAGTTCCTTCTTTAAATATCTTTCCTTAGAAAATTCAAAAAAAGGAGTAAAAGTAGTTTTTAAACTAAAAAAAATAGTTTTCTTCTTTCTAATGTCTTTCATGCGAAAAAAGAAAAAAATCAAAATCAAAATCCAAAATACGGGTTTCCTTTATTTTGAAGTATTTTTTCCCAAAAAAAAAAAAAATCAGAAACAAAAAAAACCAAAAATACTCTTTAGATGTCTTTCTTTTGTAAATGTCCATAAAATTTTGAAAAATTGAAGTCCAAAAGTATTTTTGCTTTTCTTTAGAAGTACTTTTGTAAATAAATAAAAGCTCAAAAATCCAAAATATTTTCTTAAAAGTCCATCTTTCGAAAATTAAGAGGCAACATCCAAAATCCCAAAAAAAAAATTTTCTTTCTTCTTTAGAAAAAGAGAAAAAAAATGAAAATTAAAAAAAAAATATTTTCTTTTACTTTTGAAATTCCCAAAGTTCCAATCAAAATAAAAGAGATTTTTTAGAAGTCTTTCTTTCAAAAATAAAATCAAAATTAAAATAAAAAATAAAAAATTCCCTTTCTTCTTTAAAAGCATTTTTTTAGAAAATTCCAAAAGAAAAAAAAATCAAAAAATCAAAAATATTTTTCTTTTGCCTTAATGCTTTCATGGTCTGAATTTTATAAAAAGGAAAAAAAAAGAGTTAGCATTTTTACTCTATTCCCAATGTTCCCGAATTACGCAAGATCTGATTTATGCGGGGTCATGATATGTAGGCAATTCCCATCGGATTCGATCATAGCCATAAATAAATTGAGTGAAAAATAAACTGAAAAAAAGAAAAAAAAAAGAGAAATTGAAAAATAGTAAAAAGGAAACAAGAGCGACAAGAAATGAAGAGTGACAAACAAAAGGAGAAAAGAGTGTGCCAAAAATAAAAGAAAAAAAAATGAGATGAAAAATCAAGAGTGATTAGAGAGAAACATTGATTGAAGAAAAGAGGTCCATACTGAAAAGTTAGTTTAAGGCCGGGATGAAACATGCAACTGTTGAAACACACAGTAGAAATGTTTAATTGTTAGGTGAGTTGCATTCCAACGTTCGATTTTCTATATGTTAAATGTTTCAAAACTAACAAGTTTGTTGGATGTGCATGCATTTAGCCAGGTTTTGGTGGTTGGTTTTGTTGGTAGTCTGGCCTCCCCTCCTTCACAAGATCCAAAGGCATAGATGGCCTCTGCCAGCAATCTACCAGTCATTGGTCCAAGGATAGCCCGACATAGGCTATTCTGCAGCTAAAATTAGCAGTTGCTGAAGAGAATAAGATATTGCATCTCCAGATATTGGAAATGTGGAATGCTTGGTCTAATGGTATGGAACCGCCAAGTTCAATTCCTGGGTTCCCTGAGTTGATCCTCAGGTCAGGTGAGTTTACCAATGCCCCTGTGCCCAATGCGCTCATCCCATGCGGGCACCCTCCAATGCCCTTCAATGATCGTGATATGCCTTCTGTGGTTCGCCCCAGGTACCGGTTAGGAGGGCACCGCCTCCAATGTTCACCTTTCAGGGTCCACAACTTCAATTAGACATAATTTATGTGACCCCGTACTCTTTTACTCAAACTCCGCGATATGATCTCTCGGTGGAGCAAGTAAAGGTCATTAAAAATCCCGAGCAAGAGGAAATTACTCGGAAGATGAAAAGCCAGGAACAAAGCCTGAAAAACATGCAAGGTTTGAGTGGCTAAAAGAATGTCTCATAATCTGGCCTCTGTATATTTCCCCATGTCCACTTGCCAGCTTGCTTCAAGATGCCAAAATTTGAAAAGTACGACGGGCATGGAGAGCCGGTCGCTCATCTTAAATGATACTATAACCAATTGAGGGGTGCTGGTGGAAAAGAAGAGCTGCTAATGGCTTAATTTGGGGAAATCCTCACCGAAATCGCTTCTGAGTGGTATACGGATCAAGAAATTGTTCATTGGCACGTGTGGGATGATATGGCCCGAGATTTTGTCTGCCAATTCCAGTATAATGTGGACATTGCTCCTGACAGAAACACTTTGTCCAATTTGAAAAGGAGAACCGCGGAAAGCTTCCGCGAATATGCTCTCAAATGGCGTGAGCAAGCTGCCAGGGTAAAGCCTCCAATGGATGAAATTGAAATGGTCACTGTCTTTCTACAGGCCCAAGAGGTTGACTACTTCTAAAACATGATGTCTGCTGTGGGTAAGCCATTTGCTGAGGCTATCAAATTTGGGGAAATGGTTGAAAACGGTTTAAAAATAGGTCGAATCTTGAGTCATGCTACTTTTAAGGCCACGTCACAGTCTACTCAGAATGGTTCAGAGAGTTTGATAAACAGAAATGGGAGTGAAGAAAGAGTCATGATGGTCTCAAGCTCGAGGGGAGACCACAGGTCATTCAGCCAATCATATGTGCCTCCTATCGTCTTACCACACTATTATCCCCTTCCAGGTGTTGCTTATGCCGTGGCACCGCCTCCCTATGTGGTGATGAATGTGCAACCTTACCCGCGGCCACAACATTATACACAAAACCGAGCTCCACCTCCCAGAAATGCTCCATATAATCCCCAACCAAATGATCCCCAATACAATCCTCGCCTAAGAGAGCCTTTTAGAAAGAATCAGTTCACCCCTATTAGTGAATCGTATTCAAGCTTGTTCCAAAAGTTAATCAGGCTAGATCTATTACAGCTAGTGGCCCCGAACTGACCAAATCCCGAGTCTCTCTCGCACCGAGTTGATGTAGATGTTAATACCACTCTGGAGCAGTAGGACACAGTACAGAGGACTGTTGAACTCTCAATATGGCAGTTGAGGATTTTATTGAATCTAAAAGAATCATTTTTCGGGATGAAGATGAACCTGATGTGATGAACAATCTGTTGCCTGCCAACAACATCAGGCCAATGGTCGGAATGATTTGTGAAGCTGAGGAACGTGATCCGGCCCTGAAGGCCATTGTATCCATGATCGAAACTGAAGAAAAGCCAAAAAAAAAAAAGTCGCCAAGCTTGAAAGTTCCCCATCAAACGGGAGTCTCGGTAGCTAGTCTTGTTATCCTTTCAACGTCCGAATTATCTCAGGGTGTGATCTCGATGTTTTACTTTATTGTCTTACTTTCCGATGTAAACCCTTCTATCTTTAAAGCTGAAAAAAATATATTAAAAAAATCAAAAATAAAAAAATCAAATGAAATTAATATTTCATTGTCCAGGAATGTCTCTTTCTTAATCTTATCATTTTTTTATTCTCTTTTTAGTTCTGTTAAATGCAAATTTCAATAACATGACATGCTTGCGGACTTCATGCCCAGATCCCAAAATGTTGTCAGACTTCGAAATAATGAATCAAGAGTCGAAATGCAAAGAAGATAATTTTGAGGAAATAAAACAAAGAGTTTGAACAGCTGAAGGAAAATTGGTTTCAGAATTGTAAAGGTCCATACATTACAACAAGAGTACTGCCAAAAGAGTGCGTTGTACTTTGGACACATCGAAGGAAATGTCCCTGAAACAACTGTCAATGCAAAATGCAGTGAAAAGGTACTATGTTGGATCCTCCATATAGTTCTAATATTCTTCGGTTGGGATGATGAAGGCTTTCATTCTCGCTACCCAAACACTATCAACCCTTTGCAAACCCTTTGAGCTGGCTCCCATTCTTTAATTACACTCTTTGGAATCTGAAAGTGTTATCGAAAATGAAATTAAAAAAAAAAAAGAAAGAAACAAAAAAGGAAAGGAATAAAAGACAAAGAAAATAAAAAAAAAAAGGAAAGGAAAAAAAGACAAAAAAAAAAAAAAAAAAAAGGAAAGGAAAAAGAAAGAGAAAAAAAAAAAACAAAAATAGAAAAACAAAAGAAAATAAAAAAACAAAAGTTTTCCCTGAACTACGTTTGACTTGATTCCGAAAGGATACACTACAAGAAAATGGGGCTTTAGCGAGGGAAATCTGGTCGTTAAAAGTCCAATTCCGGTCGTTATAAGTTATTAACGACCGAAAAAAATCTGGCCGTCACCGGTCGTTAAAAGTTAACGACCGATTTACAATCCGGTCGTTAAAGGATCTTTAGCGACGACATAATTTTTGGTCGTTAAACATACTTTTTAGCGACAGAATTTTCCCCTCGCTAATTTGTTATCCGATCGTTAAAAGTCTTTAGCGACAACAATGTATTAAGTCAATTCAAGTGCTTTTAACGATCGATATTCCCTTCGTTAATTGTATAATTACTTTTAACAACCAAAATTCTCTTCATTAATAGTCATTTATCTATTTGAGAAACCTGTTGTTAAAGAGTTTTAATGATCATATTTTTCTTCGCTAATATGAAAATGTAATAAATGTAATGAAAATTTAAATTACGTGAATAGTAATAATTATTTATATGCTTTCATACACCCTAAAAAACATTGGAAAATAAATCAAATGCTTGATATCTTGTTAATACAAAGAATTAAGGTATCATATTTGTGAAAGCAGTACAAATAAGATCACATAAAGAATGTACTAGTAGTTTACAATAGGTCAGATGGGAACAAATTAAGTAAGATCATCTTCCTCGAGCTCCTTAGCCTTCAATGTTTCCTTCACTCTTAGAAGAAGTGTTGTCCTCCGAGCATTATGTGGAGTGAAGATATTTAAGTAGATTGTAGAAAATTGATGTAAAATTACAACATAGTAATATCCAGATAGGAAATATATCTAGGTGCAATAAAACCAAAATATAGTAGTTAAACTTGAGTGGTTATGCTACAGTTACATAAAACACAAACAATTAAATTAAGCACCCTAGAGAGAGAGCAGCAGCATCTTGAAGAATCAATGATTTTAGCATTCATTGAACATATGAATTGGACAAATAAGCAGAGTTTAGAGTACACTAAGAGAGCAATGATTTTAGACAAACAAATCAATGCTTAATTTGTCCAATTAATCTGTTCAATGTAAATGCTATAAGTTTGGAGTACACTGGACTGGCCTGGGTGCTTAAGAAGAGTTTAGAGTACACTAAGAGAGCAATGATTTTAGCATTCAAAATTTTAGGGGCCTCCCTTGAGCTGGACTACAAAAGAACAGTTAAGCAAATACCTTCTTATTGATCCTTTTGAATTCCTTGAACAAGGAGCACACACTGGTGCTTTTATCTCACAATATTTCTCTTATTAACGAGAAAATCACCACATGATGTTAATCAGAATTGTCACAATGCCACTATTAGAAAACCACATAAATATTCTTACATCTCCTAGTGACATCATATTGTGAGGTACCGAAGGATCTCTACTGTCATGGTTTCCAGAGACGGACCAGCTTCTAAAGACCAGCAGTTACTATTGTACAGCTAGTATGAACAACTCATATCATCAAAATGATGGCAGTTTGGGACAAGATTGGAGCTCCTTGGTATCACTATCACAGGTAGAGGATATTAAAAATGAAAATCAAGGATTAGTCAACTCATACTTGTAACGAAGATTAATACCTTAATAAACGATTCAGAGCTCAAATAGAGCTTTACAGCCATAAGAAACCCCAAACAGAGTAGGAATTTCAGCTGGTTCTCACGCTCGATCTTAATTTGATACTGTTACTTATGCTTAATGGTGATTCACATTTCAACGTCATCAAACATAGTTGAATTCTAAAACAAGAAATAGAACTAAGATAAACAGATTAAAATTAAAATGTGATTTTTAATTGATTTGGAAACTTTCTAAGCAAACAAACCCAAGTGCTCATAACTTATATGAAAAAGGGAATGAAAAATAAAGATTGCATGGTCAAAACTTAAGATTAATTTCAACAAACATGTAACAAAGAACAGAAAAATATATAACAAACATAACTAAAATCATTAAAGCTAGCAGGCATCAGTTAATAAATTGAACTAGCCGTTAATTCAATTTGCAAATGATGAACTTACCACCAAGCATGAAGTACGGTCGCCTTCGGTATCCTAAAATAGGAAGCGTATCAGTTAAAAGGCCCTATAGAGGCTTAACAACCCAAGGCAATTGAATAATACCAGAATCCAGCGCAAAGAAAAAATTACTGTAAAAAATAAACTCACCCACATTGTCTAATTTTCTTTACAAATGCATCTATTTCTGGAATTACAACAAGAGAGCTAATAGAGTTGATTAAAAAATCCAATTTCCAAGTATAATACACCAGTTCATCCCATATTTACATTTTGTAGTTCATATCAGAATTTGGAATAGATCAAAGAATTTCTTTAGCTTGTGTAACAGCACAGACTCTAAGAACAACACAAGCACACTTCCATAAAATCATTCCTAGTGTATAATTAAAATATTTTCTTTGAAAATTTCCTCCTTTTGATATCTTCAATTTTCAGATTTCCAATTCATTAATACAGCTTGTTAAAACCAGCAGGTGCAGCAGAATCACTCAACCTAGGAAAGAATCCTTCCCTCGCAAGTGAAACATGTAGACATGACATTATTTTTACTAATGATGTCCATGCCACAGAAGACACGCAAAAGGCGTATGTAAATACAGCTAATGCTCTTACAACACCATCAGAATACCAAGGATAAGCCATGACCAAAAGTGCCCCAAGAATTCCTAGCCATGGCATAAGAACAGGTAGCATTGAGATCTTTAATAACTGTAACATCATCTGTATGCTTCATCTCATGAAAGCATAATCGAAGAGTTGCCAAAAATCTTATAGCTATAGCGAGCTACTAGTAGTAGTTTGTGCCAATGTATAGAAAACAGATGAATGACGAAGAGGTACTCTAGTACTTTGCACTGATATTTCAGGACAAATGAATAAAGCAGCTAGGGTATGTCCTCGTAATCAGTTAGCAAGTAAAAGTTGGTAATTCTCAATACCAAGTCATTCAGAATGAACCCTTCACCTGCTACTGATTGGAGTAGATAAAACAGATGCACAACAGATTCTCTATAGATATCAGCAAGTGCAAAAAAAATCATCCAGCAATAACTGATAAAAACAATGGGCAACAACAGATCGCAAAAATAGGTGCTAATTCTAGGGGCTTGGTATTAGCAGAAATTAATGGTGGAAAATCACGTGTTGATGGTCCACGATCAGCTGCTGTCAATGTACCTCATAATTTTGGTTCTCATTATGCAGGGCAAAATTTTGTTTCTGCAGCAATTGCTCCAGTTCCTGTTCCAGTTGCCGAAGCCCTTGCTAGAGTTGCTCAGGACCTGAAAGCTACAAAAAATAATGTGGTTGAGCAAGCTTTAGCTAGAACTTCTAAAGGTTCAGCAATTGAACCTGGGTTGATGGATGACAGTGCTTTAGCTGTAGCTTTTTGAGCAATCTTTGCCAAGAATAATGCAGCAGTAGCAGTGGAATGACAAGTTGACAAAGCTGAAAAACGATCAGTATTTGTAGGTCCACAATTGGAGGCTAATGTTGCATTGAATACAACTAGTAATCGATCTAATTCTGGGATTTTTAAAGCTACTGCTGCACATGTTGATCTAACTAAAAAACATGCTGAGTTAGTAGATAACGCAGTACAAGATGAGGAGCAGAAACTTGAAGAAGTTGACGTTTTGGGAAGTGCAGCTGCTACAGTTTTTAAGGCTGGTGCTGGGCTAATTAATGGTGGACAGGAGACGACTAATAACCAGTAGATAGCAGGTGCAATGAAAAAGGGAACTGAGACATTTGAAGCTCCTACGCAGGTACTCACGACTCCAGTGAAATCTGTTGCTGCTCATACACAAGTTACTGATGCATTTAAGTCAGGTACTCAAGGTGTGCAACAATCTAAGGGTGGTGAATTCACACTAGTAGATCGATCAAACATGTCACCTAACAAAAAGAATTCTTGAGGTCGCACGAATCAGGTTATAGACGCGAACAACCTCAGGTTTTCTAACTCCTTTGATGTTTTGCTGAATGATTCTGTATTGGGGGAAGTTGAGATGAACTTACAACAGATTGATCATGATTTAGCTCCAACAACTATGTTGTCCAATTCTCTAAGCTGTGGAAAGCAACAACAATCCAGGAAAAGTAAAGATGTTCGATCAAACGAATCAAAGGATCTACCAATTGTTCTAGTTGACGAGCAAAGCTCTGTGGCAGTACATAATGAAGCCTCACCAACATTACATATATTCAATCTAGATCTGGTCAAAATGGTGAAGGATGCTTAGGCAGCAATGTTCATAAACACAACTCCAAAAATCAAGGACCCGTGGGTTACTCTAAATACATTTGCTCAAGATGTTCTGTCCCAATCAATGGAGTCATTTGGTGATAGGGATGACAATTCAGGGCATCAACTATTATCTACTGGAAATAACCAACAAGGAAAAAAAGTGTGGCTACAGTATTTCCGGCAAATGATGGTCCACTTAAAAATCCAGCAGACTCATCAGACTTTCGGCAACATTGTCGATAATGTCATCTGCAACAAAGAATCCTAAGGAAAAAACTGGCTATGAAGAAGGGGAATATGACTATGATTCAGACAAAAAATATGAGGAAAATGCAGGTGAGTTTTTTTTCAAAAAACTGGGCAGATCAAGCAGATGAGAAGCAGGGGACTCGCTAAACAGTCATGTGGCAATTTATGAGGAAAATGCAAGTCCTACCAATGCACAAAAGTAAAATAAACATAACTAAGCAGCAAAAACAGGGAATAAGAAAAAAGAGAAGCAGATGCACCATGAAGCAATAAAAAGTCACGATGAACAGGCCACAAAATCAGCTAATACACTAGGAACCAAGAGAGGTTTAAGTCCGAACGCTCCTGCGTTCGTACCAAATGGACATAACAGAATTGCCGCAACTATCTCAACCTTTCAATGTCATCCTGAAGACATCAACAGATCTTTAATTCCAATAGGGCAGCAGCAAAAAGAAGACGTGAATGGTGATGAATCTTCAAAAACGCACACCACAGTAGCAATTGAAAGAAAAGCTGAAAATTCACTTGCATTGACTACAAAATTCAACTTGACTCCTACCAATATTCTACGCGCTCTTGTTACAAATGATATGGATACATATAGATGGCTAGATAAGCCGAGGAAAGATCAAGGTGCATTGGTGATGTCCGGGTACAATCACATCAATGCGTTTGGAATTGAAAAGGGTCAAGATTTTTATGAGGAAGGGGAAGAAGATAGGTATGGAAGACGGAACAGTAAAGAATATAGCTGGAGAGGACTGGACAGTTGTTGCTCGAACACCTACTAATCAGCAGCAAGCAGTGACGCATTGATCACCTAAAAATAGGAGATCTCCGGGTCTGAAAGACCAGGTCATAACATCAAAGAATATCGAGTTTTATAACTCGTTTGAAGCATTGCTCAATGAGCATGATCATGTGATGAATGAGGAGGGAAAGAATGTGCAACAAGTACTTTGTGGTACAATTCAAAAACTGGACAAGCCACCTCTCCAGTAAGTGCGACATATCTAATATACCCTTGCTCATTCTTTCATACTAATCTTTTGCACTACAATTGAGATTGAAAACACAGACATACTACCAAATAACTTTAGCCAATTCTCATACCCCATAGCTCTGATCAAATTTGTATAGTATAAAACAAGAATCAAGTTTCACAAAAAATTTCCATTCAAGCAGACATCGTATATAAAAGGGATGAGAAGCCAAGATTGAAAATCAATAATATATCAGATTGAAATAAGCAATTAACCTCAAAGATGACAAGAACCTCAAATATCAGCCGCTGATGTCGATGAAGGTGACGAACCGCTAATCCGCTTAATTTGTCGCAGCACAATTATATGCTAATTCGTTCTTCTCTGCTAATTTGTTCAAAATAGCGTTTACCAACTGTTATAGTAGTTTAAGTCGAACTTTAGGGCTTTTTCCTTTTTTTGGGTTGGGGTGATGGTGGGGCGGGAGATTTGGCAGATTGGGAAAAAAAGTGGGAAAATTTAGCGCTACAATTTTTAGTTAATTAATAATTATTAACGACCGGATATGTTATATTTTAACGGCACAATATTATCCCCTCGTTAATATTAAGGTAAAAATTAGTTTTAACGACCGGAAAAAAATTTGGTTGTTATAAATACACTTATAACGACCAGTTTTATGTCCCTTCGTTAAGAATGGTCGTTAAAAATCAAATTTCTTGTAGTGATACGTAGGCAGCCTCTCTCAAAAGTTCAATCACACCAAAATAAAACTCCAAAGTCCCCCTAAAAGTGAAACTGGGGCAGAAGTTATAATTTTTCGGCGATGATCCCGCCCAAAAGATTCCAAAGTTGTAACTCAATCCAAATCTTTTTCACCCAAACCCTGTTTCAATTCCTTCCGATCAATCGGTGAGAATGTTTAAGGATCAAAGAGTACATCTACTTGGAACCGATACAGTCAAGATGAGAAAATAAAATGAGAGAGTCTAATTGGTGAAAACCCATATGGACACCATGAGGCGATGGTAAGCAGAGAAATGAAAAATGAGGGAGTCTTGTTAGTGAAAACCCATACGGGCACTATAAGGCGATGGTGAAAAAAAAATGAGAAAGGTCAGCTCATGAAAACTCGTAAAAGGCACCCCTGATCGAACAGAGGATCCTCACAGCCATCAGCACCAATAGAGTCTTGGCAAGATTTCTCAATTTTGAGGCAAAGTTGTGATGAATTTCTGAGAGTCGGACGATTTACACAGATCAGGCATCCAGTCAAAAGACATGTCATGTTCATTGAAGTCCGCATATACTCCAGATAAGTCCTTATTTCCTTTCCCTGAAAGGGATACCTCTTGTCTAAATTCGTTTATCAATTCCTTTGTATGTTTTCTTTGAATCCCTTTCGGTCTAACTCTGTTCCGAACTGAGACAAAAAAGGGATGGCAAGACTGATTTACAGGGCTTTTGCTTGAAATGAGCCAATGTGCAGAAAGGCACCTAGACTCGTTAGGGGTATCAAGTCAACCTTGACTAGCCATGGCGGTCGATGATTCAAAATTAAAACTCTTGGAAAGAAAAAATCAAATGGAGAACCTATAGAGGCAAATGAAGTTGAAAAGGTTGAGTCCCACGTGGCTAACCATCTTGGCAAAGAGTTGAAAAAAGCCAAGGTGCCCCAAATTCTCTGAATTTGAAGTTTGGAAGAATGAAGCCAGGAAAGAAAGGCCTACAAAGGCAAAATAAAGTTGGAAAAGGTTAAGTCCCATGCGACTAGCCGTTGCAGCAAAGTTTGAGAAGCCAAAAGTTCCCTAATGTTCCGAAGAGAAGAAAAACAAAGAAGAAGAAAAAGGAAGTCAGAAAGGAAAGGCCTACGAAGGCAAAATAAAGTTCAAAAGGTTGAGGTCCACTGGCCAATTATCATGACAAAGTCTGGAAAAGCCAGAGTTTTCTCTAAAGACAGAAATGCAATTGGTGTTCAGGAAGCAACCAATTACAGTTGAAAGGGCCGAAATCAAGTGATCAAAACAATCAAGGCCACAAAACCAACCACCGTTTCAAACTAACAATTGTTCTTTGTTTGAAAAAATTAAAATAGGTGCAATCCTAAAAACCATACAAGAAGCAGGTGCAACCAAAAAGAAAAAGAAATGCGCAAGTGCTAGAAACAGCTTTGCACCAAGGAATTAACCCAAAAGGGAAGTTTCGTCCAAATTCTTTCCTGCATTTTTACTAAAAAAAATGAAATGAAAATTGAAATGAAAAAAAGAAATAAGAAGAAAATCCAAACAAAAATGATAGTTTGTAATCCCAAATATCAATCTTTTATGCTTTTCCAACATGATGGATCCAATCCCTGAGTTGAGTTTTTAGACATAGGGCCTCCATTCCCCAGTCGCCTTTTTTTTACCAACATTAGGGTTCCAATCCCTGAGTTGAGTTTTTAGATATAAGGCCTCTATTCCCTAGTTGCCTTTTCACCAATATTAGGGCTCCAATCCTTTAGTTGAGTTTTTTTAAACATAGAGCCTCCATTCCCTAGTCGCCTGTCACACCTCTTTTTTAGGGTTTACACCCCGCGAAGGGTATAATAAAAAGAGTTTTTCCAATCAAAGGACAATTAAAACGAGATTCTTTTATTAAGAGATTCAGAGTCGCCACTTGGGAGATTTATGGTGTCCCAAGTCACCGGTTTGAA
>MU675736.1:17075-33964 GCA_026770625.1 Nicotiana glauca
GTTTATTACTCACACAAACTTGGTTATACAACCAAAGAAAAAGGAGGTGTGCACTTATGCTGATATGAGACCTATCAGTCTTAGTAACTTTGTAAACAAGATTTTTTCAAGGGTGATTCATGAGAGGTTAGTGGGACTGCTACCTAATCTTATTTTTGATGAGCAAGCCGGTTTTTTAAAGGGTAGAGGTATAGTAGAGAATGTCCTATTGACATAGGATATAGTAACTGATATTAGACTAAGAACAAAGGCAGGTCATAATGTGGTAATCAAATTGGATATGAGGAAGGCATATGATGGGCTGTCATGGATTTTCTTAACTAAAGTTCTGAGAAAAATGGGCTTCTCCGGGAGATTTATAGGCTGGGTGTTTGGATTAATCTCTAATAATTTGTATTTAGTTCTGATAAATGGTCAACCTTATGGTTTCTTTAAATCAACAAGAGGTGTGAACCAGGGAGATCCCATATCTCATACTCTATTCATACTGGCAACAGAGGCATTATCAAGAAGTTTAAATAACCTGCACTACAACCTGTATTTCTATTGCTTTGGACTGCCCAGGTGGAGTCCCAAAATAAATCATTTGGCCTATGCAGATGATAAAATTATCTCTTCCTCTTCAGATGAAACATCGTTGCAGTTAATTATGCAAGTACTGACAGCTTATGAGGTAGCCTCAAGGCAAATGATAAATGAGTCTAAATCTGCAATGTATATGCACGATTTAACTAATGAAACAGTATTTCAAAAAGTAGAAAGGGTAACAGGAATTAGAAGGCAAGATTTTCCAATCACATATTTGGGATGTCCTATCTTTTATGCTAGAAGGAGGATGGAATATTACAATGCTCTAATGAAAAAAGTTTTGGATAAAATACAATCTTGGAAGGGTAAAATTTTGTCCATTGGGGGTAGGGAAATACTCATACCTAATGTTCTACAAAGCATGCCTATACACCTTTTGTCAGTAGTAAATGCACCAGATTTTGTGATCAACAAGCTGCATAAACTTATGGCAAGGTTTTTTTGGAGTAATTCCATAGAAGGAGGCAGTAGACATTGGGCATCATAGGATACTTTGTGCTTGCCACAAGAAGAAGGGGGAATTTGATTTAGATCTCTACATGATGTTTCCAAAGCTTTATTCTGCAAGCTTTGGTGGAATTTAAGAACTAAGCCATCATTATGGAGATCATTTATGAGCCAAAAATACTATAAAAAATGAATCCTATTGTAGTTACTTGGAAAGAAGGCTCACACATTTGGAGGAAAATGCTAGAATGTAGAGAACTCATTGAACATCAAATTCAGTGGCAATCAAAGATGGGATCTTCACTGTTTTTGTTTTAAAATTGGACTGGACTGGGGGCCTTATATTATATCACTCCACCTGATTTTCTTTGTGATGAATCTATTCAAAATGTTAATGAGGTGGTGCAAGACAGAAGATGTAAAGAGCAATTGTTAAGACGGCTGCTACTTGAAGATTTCACTTCTCATATTTTGCAAATCTGCATGGGAATACATAAGGAGAAGAGAGGAACCATGTAATGTTTACAGGATGATCTGGATCAAAGGGTTACCTTTAAAGGTATATTTCTTCATGTGGAACGTGTGGAAAAATGAAATACCTCTAGATGACTTTTTCAAAATATTAGTATATCAAATGGCCTCTAGATATTAGTGTTGTGTTCTGCCTAGAGAGGAAAATGTGCCACAGTTATTCTTCACTTCTTATGCTGCTAGAAAAGTGTGGCATTACTTCTTAGCAGTTGCTGGTATTAAGGGTGAAGGAATAACATTTCAACAAGCTATTGTGAAGTGTTGGACTATCCAGGTGATTCCAAGAATAAAACCAATTCTTCATGCCTTAGCATCGATTATAGTATGGGAGCTATGGAAGAGGAGAAATGCATATAAATATAGAGATGTAGTGCCAATAAATAGGGTGATATACCAGGTTTCAACAACTCTGCAATACATGGTAAAATTCAGAAAACCAAACTTACATACCCTCCCACACAAATGGCCTGATCTGATTCATATGTTGGAGCAATATACACCTAAGTTGAAATATACTAAGGTTACGTGGGAGCCTCCTAAGAAAGGATAGGTGAAGGGTAATACATATGGGGCTTCTAGAGGCAATCCGGGCAGGAGTTCTGTTGGTTATGTGTTGAGAAATTAGGAAGGAAATGTACTATATGCGTGTGGAAAAGAGGTAGAAGAAAGAACAAACACAATAGTTGCGGTGAAAGCAATATTAGAAGCATTGAGATACTGTGTAGCATATGCTTATATTATGATTGACTTGCATACTAATTCAATGCTAGTCAAAAATGTAATCATAGGGGAATGGAATACACCATGGTCTGTCGTAGTATATATTGAGGAGATAAAAGATTTGATGGTTAAATGAAACATAAAGGTGTCTCATACATTGAGGGAAGGTAATAAGTTGGCGGATCACATAGCCAACTATGCTCTAAACACTAGCCCGATGGTATGCAATGGTTTTGAAGAACTGGATATCCAAGGGAGGAGAATAGTTAAAAGTGATAAGCTGCAATGTCCTTATATAAGGGTACAGGTTGCATGGAGATAGGAGGAGAGAAAGAAAGGAGTAGAAGGAGAAATAAAGGAACTGGAAGCATAGTCGATCATCACACTCAAATCCATCTGGAGAAGAGTATGGTGGTTACTTTTACTAAATTGGTTTTCTGTTTTGCAAGGATTTTTATTATGGTCATGCCCTACTATCGGAACAGATTTCACTTTCAATCAAAGGTGTAGAAAGCAAGATAAGGAACAACCAAAACAATGCAGATTAGAGGACAGCAGCTGAATAAGAACATGAAATATGAGTAATTGTGGAACATCATGCTGCAATATCAATGTTCCAGTCTTAAATGGAGCATAAGTTACTCCAATATGTCGGTAAGCATGTAACAATTAGAGACAAGCTCTGGTAAAGTAAAAAAGCACTCCAATAAATGAGCACAACAAGAATTGTTCAATTCCTTGGATATACAACCAGCATGGTGTAGAATTTTGATGAAAAGCAGGCCATTAATTAAAAACCACTGCAACTTTCTACTATTAAAATGCACGCATGCTTTCTTGGAAAGGGGAGGATATTGTGGTCATGTTTTACCCTATGCCATTTTGCACGGGCATAATACTTGTAGATGTCAATAACTCTTTGTGCATCAAAATGGAGATCACATGATGTTGAGGAAAAGTTGGGTATTAAACAAAAGCAATCGCAGCTCTATATTTTTTACAAGGCACTCCTTCTTTCTTGGACATCAAAAAACATGCCCAAAACACATGCTGGGAAACAAGTTTCGAAGAAAATGTTCACGTGATGCAAAATAAGACATGTACCTTGGAACTTTCAAACTGGGGACTTTGGGTGGATCGATTTTTGCCAGTGTGTTGCATAGCATCACAACTGTGAGCATTCCATTCAAGTTCACCCTACGCACGAGCAACAATGGTAAGAAAAAACATGCCAAATTGGGGGGAAAATGTTGTTCGAACTTTTGCAAAGCCTTTGAAGCAGTAGGGCAGCCTTGGATGAATTTAGACTATTTTATTGAAACATGAGGTAAATGCATACAAACAATAAAGGAATGCGAATGGTTGAGGAATAGTACTTGATTGAACCAAAAATCATCCAATCGTGGCTGCAACTGACGAGGAATATGCTCAACAGTTTAGACATGCTATTTGGGAGATTCAAAAAAGGAACATTGGCTGAAGTGATCTGCACAAAGACAGACACATTAGGACTCTCAGTACACATAAAATATGTGAAGGCATGCGTCTTTGATCTCTATGTGGAGCTCCCCATGCTGGTGAAGGCATGCGCCTTCAACTGATGATTTCAAGCACGACAAGAAGCATTGGAAACATAACTAGCATGTGGAACTCGCATACCTTTCCTAATCTGGATTCAGCAGCGAGCATGGGATACAATGGACAAAGGATAGAAAAGCCATCAAATATGGCAATTTGGTTGCATCTAATGGATAATCTGGAACACCTAAGGCTTTCATATCAACACAATACTGGAGAACTGGAGGTGCAAAATTTTCATGGACAAATTGATGTCAACATGGATAAAAATGTCAATGTTGCAGAACTCTACCAGTTATGATCTAATGATCGCAACAATGATCTCAGGAAATGAGCAATGCAGGACAACCAAAAATCAAGGCAAAACTGACATAAAAATGGGCTATATTTGCACATTCTAGGCAATGGATTTTAATCGAAAAACTTCCAAAAATGAACAAAGTGACTTTGAAGATAAAAAGATAACAATAACGTAAGTAAATGTGCATGGAATTGGATTCAGAAGCATCAGTATGTCGGCAAGGACAAGGACATGCGATGAAAGTGGCTACAATTGCAATACTTGGACTTGGGAAAATATTGAGGCAGAAAGTGGCTATAACTGTAATCTACACAATGCACACTGGACTTGGTGGCTATGAAGTGCAGATATCACGCAGAAGTGGAGCACATTTGGCTAGTTTTTTCATTTAAAATGCATTATAGATTTAATGTGATATCAATGTTGAGTTCATTAGTCAATATTGGTAATAGGTCTAATGTAATTTACAAAGTCTATCAGTTTCATCTCGTAAGACCTCCTGACAAATTATGTTTTCTTAATTATTTTGATATATAAATAAAAACTAGCCCTAGGCACTTGCCTTGCGGATTGTCAAAAAAAAACTCTAAACCCCAAAATCCCACTTTCTCTCTCTAGAAAAATGCTTCAGCTTCTCTCTAAGGCATCGTCACTATAGCAGTGAACAGTGTCGCGAACTTCCTATCAAAGACCGCTGAAAATACTCTCTTGTTCATGGATGTTTGAGCAGGTTTGATGTGGAGTAGCTCTCCTTGAGAGCTTGAGAGCTCATGCGACAATGACAATATTGTTGTAGCAGCAGATTCTTTAATAACGTGAAGTTGTCCTACTTTCATTCAATTTAAGAGGAGTTAAAGGACGTAATGGATACTTAGTATAGCTTTTGATTACACCTGGGTTCGAAGTTAGCTGTTACTGCAGCTTCGAAAATTTCCAGAAATTATGTTTTTATCTATTTTGGCGCTTTTCAAAGATAAGGCTGCCATGGCCAATCTTGCTGGTCAGCCTCCCCTTACCACTAAGAAGCCTCCAGCGACCACAAATAATATTACACAACCTTTAGATTACTCAAAAATTTTGAACCCAACTACATTAAATTCTGCCATGCACACATCGAGTTCAACTTTAAAATCTATCGAGCCAATTCCCATTAAACATGTGGAATACGTTAATGGTAAGCATATAATCAAGTGGACGGAAGCAGAAGTTGAGAGGATGAACATAATTGAGGGCCTTCGACATGCAGTTCTTAGAAAATTTTCGTATGGTTGGCCAGACTTGTAGGAGATCAGAAGAATTCTTCCAGTTCAATGTGGGATCAAAGGAGAGTGTAATATTAGTTTGTTGAGGGATCGGCATGTGCTAATTATATTAACTTTGTTATAAGACTTCACTAACCTCTCATCTAAAGGTGCATTCTATTTGAAAGCCAATGATGGAATTCAATATCAGATGAGACCATTGATATATGATTCTAAATTCAAGATAGGTCAAGAAACTCCTCAGGTGATGGCATGGATTTTTGTTCCAAATTTACTGCCTACTTTTTTTATCACAGAGTGCTTGTTTTCGTTAGCTTCAGCTGTGGGCATCCCTCTACACTTAGATATAGCTATTGTGAACAAAACAAGACCAAGTTGTGCACGAGTTAAGGTGCATATTTATTTACTACAAGAGCTGCCTCAAAGAGTAAGGATGGACATTATAAATGATTCTAATGGCAAGGTGATAACTGAATGGGTGAAGGTGCAATATGACTATGTTCCTAAATATTGTAAGAGTACAAACTCTAAGGATATAATGAGGTGAGCTACTGGAGATTGCATCCAGAATTGTATGTGGAGCCTTTTAAGGAGAAACCTTCAGTTGATGCAAAAAATCCTATTGGGATCTTATCCAGTAGGAAAGTATTAGGGACACCTGTAGAACAATGGAAGGAGGTTAGAGACAATCGTAATAGAAATAGCAAAAAAAATTCAACTAGAAAAGAAGTTGTACCAGTTGGTGATGGACAAGCTATACAAGTGCATGTAAATGGTGGGAATGCCTTAAAACAACATGCAGGTCAAAATAAAAGAGGAAAAGAACTGGTTATAGCTGATAGTGGAAATGAGTTGCATGTTCAGTGTAATAAAAGCAAGGTAATTGTTCCAGGTGGGTCCACAAAGTCACAGATTCAAATTACAAATCATTTTGATGCTTTAGAGAATGAAGTAACTGAGGAGGATGAAGGGAATCAATTAGCTTTAGTGGCTGCAGGTAATTCTTTAAATCCTGCAGCTCCTATTTTTACACCTGGATCAAATGACAATAGTGGTGCAACTAAAGACCTGGAAATAGAAGGAAAGGATCAGGAAAAGCAGAAGGAAACCACAACACAATGGGTAACTAAAGCATTTGTAGTTAACAATGTGACTATGAATCAATAATGGCAGGACATAACCTAAACCCTAAACCCCCCCAAACAGGTTACTGTAAGCATGCGCGCCTAGAGAGAGAAGCTCTGGCGATTTCTAGCGATTTGGAGGCGACTAGAGAGAGAAAGCTCATCAATGGCCGCACCAGCCACTGCCCAGCCTTCAACGGAGGTTGGGCAGTCGTCTTTCAATCCTAATCCAATCCCACAATCATCTACTAACCCAAATACAATCCAAACATACGCAAATTTTCTCCAGTCACAAGCATTAAATGCTCCAATGCACATAACTAACGTAAACCTAAAACCAGTCGAGGTTTTACATGGAGAACCAATGGTGAGATGGAAGAAATCAGAGGTTAAATAATCAATAATACAACAAGGATTGCATCTGGCAGTTCTGGGCAAATTCTCTTATGGAAAACCTGCGATCCAAGTATTGAGGAAGGCAATTCCAATCCAATGTGAGCTTAAGGGTGCATGTTCAGTTGGTTTGATTGAAGAGTCTCATGTTTTGATCAAGTTATCGTTAATGGAGGATTATATTCATCTATTATCTAAGTCTTCATTTTATTTGAAAGCTCAAGGTGATTTTTGGCAGATAAGATGTACAAAGTGGAGTCCATGGTGGTCTCCAGATGTTGAGACACCAATTGCAATTGCCTGGATATCTTTTCAGGATCTTCCTCCTAATTTCTTTGGTAAGGATTTTTTATTTTCTTTGGCTAATGCAGTAGGTAAACCATTGCATGTTGATTTGTCTACTCAAAATGGCACACGATCTAGTTGTGCTAAGGTTGAAGTAGAGGTAAACCTACTTGCAACTCTGCCTCAAAGAATTAAGATCATAGAGGAAGCAGATGAAACTGCACCTGAACACTCTAAATGGATCAAAATAAGGTATGATTACATGCCTAATTATTGCAAGACATGTAAGAAGAAAGGTCACAAAGAAGAGGAGTGTTGGGATATTCACCAAGAATTGCACAATACTGTTGGAGGTGAAGGCAAAGATCAAGGCAATGAGAGTGGTGTAGTTGTGAGTAGTGATGCTATTGGGACAACTGTAAATTCAACAAAAATATTATCAAGTGGAAAAGTAGTTGGTAAGCCTAATACTAATCAAGCAAAGCAAGAATGGATGCAGGCAAGAAAGAATAAGTATTAAAGAGACAAACGAGGGTACATTATTGAAGATATGAATGGAAAAGAAGCTGACAAAGGGAAAGGTAAGGCCAAAATTGAAGAAGTTGTAACTAAGAACAAATTTGATGCTTTGGAGGTGGAGGAATATCTGAATCCTACCTTACAAATTACAGAAGGCAAAGTAGAAGATCATAACAACGGTGAGAAGAAGGAACAAGGGGAAAGGCAGTCCGAGAAGAACTAGGAGAAGGAAGGTGAAGTCAAGGATGGAAAGTTGCACCCTAGTCCTAATGTTCCTAGGAATAGGGTAGCTGGAAATTTCATTCCTGCTGGAGAAGGGAATCAAGGGGAATTAAGGCGTGTGAAGAAGGAAGAAGTTGAAAGAGTGCTGGAAAAATCAAGTAATCCCATTTCTAATGGGATTCCATCTACAGGTGTTCAAGAAGTAGAAAAGATTAATATTAATACTGCTAAAGATCAAAACTTGAAGGAGAGCACTGGTACAGAGTCGACTATAGATTGGGTTCATAGAAGATTTGGTACTAGCAAAGAGGAGTTAAGGCAGTTCAATATGACCACAAATCATTCTGGTCAGGAGATACCATCTCAAATATATGGTGATTCTGGGCAGCTAGAGGACTTTAATGAGGTAAATTCTGCAAAGACATTATGAGGTGATGAAGTTGGGGTCATAGAAGAACAACAGGACTTAGAAGGAGCAATGGTAAACCAAGAGACGAGGGACAACAATTAATTGCAAATAACTGGAAAACCTGGGGAAGCTACAGTAAACCCTAGAAGTCCACAAACTAGGGTTGACTGTAATTTGAACTTTATGGAACTTCAATCGGGAAAATCAAAAGGAGGAAGTTCAGGAGAATCAAAGGGAGCTGGACATCAAGATAGATCAGATCATGCATTAAGGGGCAAGAAGATGGGCAATGAAATAGTAAACCCTAGCAAAACGTGGGAGATTTTGGCTTTTGATGATGGGGTTCATGTATATGCATTGAAAAAAGGGGCTAATGATAATGTTCCTGATAAGGTGAGGAAGGATGCAGTGTACAAATATCAGCAGATAGGCCATGAGAAGGGGGTGATCTTAATAGAACAGTAATTCCTGTGCAGACAGCTACAGTAAATCCTGGACTTAGTAATGTCTATGAAATGCAATTTAAATTGATGCAGGTTACTGTGGCTTCTATAGAGCAGGCCCAGGAAAATGATTTGAATAATAAGTAATTAGAACAAGAAATTGTTCCAAGAGAAGCTGGGGAACTAGAGGAGGTACAAATGGAATCTGGAACTGATAAGATCATGCGATTACACCTCAATGTTCCATTGAGGAGTCCACTCCAAAAGTTACATGATCTTGTTACACATAATGTGGTACCAATAGATGAAGAAATCTTGGGTCAAAACATAATGGCGGATGAAGGAGAGGATAAATCAATTGCTGAGAACTTTAAGCAAGTGGCTAGGGAAGGAGATTTATCACCTACTGCCAGTGCAAAGGGAGGTAAGAAGATAAGGAAGAATAAAACTAAATAACAAGTCCAACCTTCAAGAATTATGCCCAGCAGGGCAGCTTCTGTACTTAAGTAATGATGATCAAGACACTCATTTAGAACATAAGGTTTGTGAAAACTTAACAGGCCTTTCCTAGAGTAATAAATATGAATAAGGAGCATAATTTTTGTATTGTTGCACTGATGGAGCCTTTTCAAAAGAAATGTTTCATTAATAGATATAGAAGAATGCTGAATATAGAGACTGCTTATGCAAATGTTAATGGGCAAATATGGTTATTTTTTGATGCAATAGTAGAGTGGGAACTGGTGGAAAATACTGAACAACAAGTCACTGTGAAAGTGTTTCATCATGAGATGGTACAATAAATGATGATGACATTTGTTTATGCCAAATGTTCAGCTATGGACAGGCTAGATATGTGGGATTATTTGTACTATTTGGCAAGTGATATGGAGTTGCCATGGTACGTAGGGGGAGATTTTAATGTAGTATTGCATGAAGATGAGAAGATATGGGGATTGCCTGTGCATCCTCCTGAATATGAGGACTTTACCTTTTGTGTTAATTCTTGTGGTTTGTTTGAACAAGGGTACAAAGGGAGCCCATTTACATGGTGGAATGGGAGACCTAATGCTTAGTGTATATTCAAAAGGATGGATAGAATCTTTGTGAATTTGCCTTTTTCAAAATATGTTACCTACTATTCAAGTGGAGCACCTTATTAGAACTGGTTCAGACCATGCTCATTTGCTGATGACTTGTGGTGAGTAGACTGTTAATTGTAACAAGCCATTCAGATTTCTAAATTTATGGATCAAGCATGCTAAGTTCAAGGAGGTGGTGGTGCAGAATTGGGAAGCTGACTTCATAGGGGATCCTTTCCTGATGTTCAAGCAAAAACTCAAAAGGGTGAAGACAACTCTATCAAAGTGGAGTAGGGACACTTTTGGAGATATATTCAAGCAGTTGGCTATCTTAGAAGATATAGTGAAGGTCAAGGAGATTCTGTTTGAGGAGGAACCAACAATTGAAAATAGAATTGTACTTGAAAAGGCTCAATCAGAGTTGAAGAAATGTCTGAGCATAGAGGAGCAATACTGGAAGCAAAAGGCCGTCATGAACTGATTTGCAGAAGGGGACAGGAACACTATATTTTTTGACAATCATGTGAATGGAAAAATAAAGAAGCTGTAACTTAAGAGGATACAAAATTCTAGTGGAGTGTGGATTGAAAATCAAGAGCAAATGGCTGATGCTGCAGTGGAGTTCTATAGAAGACAATTCTCTAATGAATGTGATACATCTGATTTCACTTTATTAGATAATGTATCATCCATGGTTACATTGGAGTAGAATATGGAGTTAAGTAGGTTGCGAACATTTGAAGAAGTGAAAGGGGCTGTGTTTGAACTTAGTGGGGAAAATGCTAGTGGTCCTAATTGATTTACTGGATTGTTTTATCAATCTTGCTGGGATATTGTTGGTAGAGACATATATAATATGGTTATGCACTTTTATGGGGGAGAAACACTGCCTAAATCCATAACTCACACCAATCTAGTCCTATTGCCAAAGAAGCTTAGAGTTTAGGCTTTCTCTGACTTAAGACCCATTAGTTTGAGTAGTTTTATTAAAAAGGTGTTGTCTAGGGTGTTGCATGACGGATTGGAGAAGTTACTACCTTCACTCATATTTCCTAATCAATCAGGATTTGTGAAGGGTAGGAGTATATTTAAGAACATCTTACTGACACAAGAGATAGTGACAGATATAAGGCTAAAGGGTAAGCCAGATAATATGGTGATTAAATTGGATATGGATAAGGCTTATGACATAGTCTCATGGAAGTACTTAATAGATTTGTTGAGAAGGATGGGATTTTCAGAACATTTCATTAACATGGTTTGGAACTTGGTGTCAAACAACTGGTATTCTATGTTGGTAAATGGACAGGCTTCAGGATTCTTCAAGTCTTCTAGAGGTGTGAAGCAAGGTGATCCCTTATCTCCAGCCTTGTTCATAAAATCAGCTGAGGTGCTATAAAGATCATTGAACAAACTGTTTGATGATAAATATTTTGTGGGGTTTGGGATGCTTAAATGGTCTGATCCTTTGAATCATCTAGCATATACTGATGATACTATTATATTTGCATCTGCTCATCCTCCATCTTTGAGAAAAATAATGGAAGTGTTGGGCGATTATGAGAAAGTATCAGGTCAGATGATAAACAAAGCTAAGAGTTCATACTACATGCATGCTAAGGTGGCTCATGGTTTATTTCAAGCAGTGGGAGATATCACTGGTTTTTCAAGAGGTAAATTCCCTTTTACATACCTTGGATGCCCTATTTTCTATAATATAAGGAGGAAGGAGTACTACGATGATCTTATCAAGAAGGTGAAAGCTAAGCTACATTCATGGAAAGGCAAGTTGCTATCATTTAGGGGGAAAGCAACACTCATATCTAGTGTGTTGAAAAGCATGCCAGTCCATATGCTCTCAGTTCTAGATCCTCCGAAGAACATATTAGATCACCTTCACAAGTTGTTTGCAAGGTTTTTCTGCAGTACAAAGAAAGAGGAAAGAAGCAGTCATTGGTCTTCTTGGCAAAACCTATGTTTACCCAAAGAAGAAGGGGGTTGGGGTTCAGATCCTTACAAGATATCTCTAAGGCATTGTTTGCTAAGATTTGGCGGAGGTTTAGAACTACCAAGTCACTGTGGTCCAACTTTATGTGGAACAAATACTGTAAGAAGGAGTTGCCAACAGTAGTCTAGTTTAGACAAGGCTCACACGTTTAGAGGCAAATGCTACATGCTAGGGAGGATGTGGAGCATGAGATTCTATGGGAGATGAAGAGTGGAACAACCAATATATGGCATGAGAATTGGATTGGTTGGGAGCTCTATATCATGTACTTCGTGAAGATTTCCCAATCAATGAAGATCTTCAAAAAGTATCAAAACTAAGACAAGAAGGATCATGTAATGAAGATCCTGTGGAGCAAAGCTTTACTGAGGAGATTGCTGATCATGTGAGGTTCAATGTGCATTATGAGGGCAGTAAAGAGCATTGGGACATTCCATACTGGATGCCTACCCCCCAGGTAAGTTCAGTGTGAGTAGTGCATGGCAAATTGTAAGGCATTGATAAGTCGGTATTTTACCCACTTATCTTGTCTTTAAACCCATACTTTTGCTATGCTTGAGTGATAAAAATCGTGTGTTTAATGTCACTTACTTCTACATGTGATTTAGAGGTAATGGTGAATAAACCAAGTCGAAACAAGTCAAAAAGGAGCTAAAATGGACAAAATGAATCTGCCCAGTAAAATGCTCTTCGCGAATGCGAATGAGTGCACACGAATGCGAGGAACCAGTAGCCAAACCTACGCGAACGGACAAAACACGAACGCAAAGCTCTGTAATTTTGAAATTTTTTTTACTCTTCACGAACGCGGATGGAAGCTCACGAATGCGAAGAGCAATGCCTGGCAGTCCGAAAAATAGCCCAAAATTGTAGCTTCGCACAGCTCTGCCCGAGACCTTTTTCGCCCATTTATTCTGCTTAAATACTTCCTAATACATTGTTTTAAGTGTTTGTATGAGCTTTTAACATTGTTGGTCGATTTTGTAGGTACTTTGGATTTAAAATGGAACCAGAACATCATGAAATTGCACAAGAACATGTTTTCGGACCTGGACAGGAGGAATCTTTCGATCATGAACGGTTTGCGGCATGTGAGCGAAGATACGATGAACTACTGTCCAAAACCATCATACGAGAAAGAGGGATAAACCTAGAAAAAGTTGAAGACAAAATGCCAGGCTTCTATGCGCGCTTGATGGAGAGTAGGTGGATTTGTTTTGCTGAACAACCAATCAATGCCAACCACACAATAGTTCTGGAGTTCTATTCCTTGCAGACTGACTTCCAAAGTGTATTTGTTACTACTGTGCGGAGCGTACAAGCTCACTTCAGCTCCCAGATTATCAATGATATTTATGGCCTCCCCAATGCTGACAACGAGGTTTACAAAGAAAGAGGCAGAGCAGGGGAAAATCAATGGCTAGTAGATAAGCTACATGGTGGGGTTACTCCAAATTGGCTAACAGTGTAGAAGAGAGTGGATGCTCACGACTTCACAGCGGACGGAAAGACATGGCTTTCCATTATCTGTTCTAGAGTGTCACCTTCTACAAATGACACTGATGTGATACCAGACAGCGCACTCATGATTGCTGATCTCATGGATGGATTGCCTGTTAATGTGGGGGGCATATTGTCCGAGAAATTGAGGAAGTTGCTAATGGGAGGTCCAATAGCCTGTTCTTTCCCTCTTTGATCACTAGTCTTTGCTATGATGCAGGGGTGCTTAAATGCCCCAATGACATTGAGAAAGGTCCTGGAAAGCCGATGATCTATCCCATACTGAAAAGGGGACCCAGTGAAAAATAGAAAAAGAGGCGCATTGGTGTTAATTCCCCTTCATTTGGGCAGTTCTCCGAGACCACCACTGACACCACCGGATCCTTTGACCCCATGGGACCCCTCCGGTCTAGCCCTCACACTATGCATCATTTGTCTAGCCAGATATATGGGGTAGATGCACATGTTAGGCAGCTCATAGCTGGCCTTCCCACGGGCCCACATGGGCCCAGCACATCTACTGGAGCTGAAGCCCCACCATCTATGGCAGATATGATCAAGAAGCAAAAAAGATATCACGACCCAGATGGAGGCCATGAACACCAGGTTGTAGAACATGAGTCGCCGGCAAGGAAAGATTGAAAAGAGGTAGAGAAAATTCAAAGAGCATAAGAAGAAGAAAAGTAAAATGCTTTCCAAGATGGTGCAGAAGTTGAGTATACTTTGTGGTTCACAGGACTCAGATGATGATGATGATAATGCAGACTTGGAGCTTAAATTTCCCACCACATCCAGTTCTGACTGATGCAGTGTTCAGGGAGCACTTTCCACCATTTTACTCCATCATTTTTAGTTGCATTGGGGACATTGCAACATCTTTAGTTGGGGGGTGGCTTCTTGTATAACTGTTCTTATTGTATAATTGTGGATAACTGTGGGGATGGAAAATTGGTACTATGATTATTTTTATTTTGTTGTTAGTATATTTTCATGTGATGTGTTATATTAGTATGTTTATTAACTCCTAAAAAAAATTTTGTTACTTGATGCTTATTAGCTTCTTAATTTTTATTAGCTTCTTGAATTAATTTTTATTGGTTTCTTAATTTTTTATATAGTATGTTTTATGTTAGTGGCGATATCCGTGATTTTCTTTATACCACGGTTCTTTTTTCAAGGATGCCAATTTTCTTCTTGAACCGGGTAATTGTAGAAAAATTTTGTCGACTTTTCCCGATGATGGACAGATAGACAACTTTCTTAAGGGAATTAGTCTTGTAGTTAGGAGTAGCTTTTGGTAATTTAGGAAAAATAAATGGTTTGAGTTGGGGTTTGTGCCATTGACTAAGTTGTGACTTGCTTGGTACCAACATAATTTAAACCTTGGCATATGAATTTGTGTTTGTTGAAAAAGAAAACAATTGAAGTAAAAAAATGTCATGACCTTTTAGACTGAATTTTTGGCTCTTTAATTCACTATATAGCTTTCTTTAGGCTATATGTAACCTCTTTGTATCATTTTATCTAATTGGATTTTGGATTTGTATTCCACTTGAGTTTTCATGTGCCATGTGTGATGAGATTTATTTGTGAGTTCTTTTGTAGTACTTGTGGTCTAGAACTTGCCCGGAATGTACTATAAGGTGAAATTATAGACTAACTTGATCTGAAAAATGATATTACGCCTTCCTTGGACCGCTAGAATACCTTAAATTTCTTACCCTTAAATATTTTTCCTAGTCAACCCATTTTGAGCCTTTAACCTTATTCTTTGGCAACCATATTACAAGCTTAAATCCTTTGTTCTAGGTTGATCTAGATTTTGACACCCTACCTCTATAAGTACTTTGAATGTGTAAACATAGGCCAAAAGCCTAAGTTTGGGGGTTGAATGTTGGAAAAGTTATTATATGAAAGTTGTTTGAAAGGTGGAAGGTAGAAAAAAAAATATGAAATCTTCCTTGACTTTGAAGAGAAAAGAAAATGAAAAAAAATGTATACAGAATAAAGTGATAAAAGTCGTGAATAAAGGAAAGACTAGGTGTGGAATAAAAAGGGAAGAAATGATGGAAAATGTCTTGGAAGGAAGTGGACTTCAATTGTAAATATTGTAGTGCTTGGGGAGGTTTTGAGTCACTTTAACCAAAATTTTGCCTTACCTTAACCAAAAGCCTAAACTACATTCCTTTAAGTCCTAATTGATTTTGAACCAAGTTGTCTACACTAGTGGAGGAATACATGAAGGGCAAGCCTATGGTACTACTTGTATGCATTTGAACATCTTTTTGAGAGAGAGTTAATTCTTTCCATTTGATATCCCATTTTTGTTTTGAACTAAGATTTATGAGTATGGGATCCTCTCTTAAATGTGAGGGCACATGAGATTTGAGTTGTGAATTTAATTCCATTTTCACTTGGAAAGAATGACCAAAGAAAATTGATTATGATAGAGAGGTAAATTTTGAAGATTTAGTGTCATGACTTGATTGCTACTTTGATTTGCATTAGTATTCGAGCACTTGAAGTATAATGAATTTCATGAGAAGTGCTTGAAAATTCATATGCTTTTGAGTAATTGTTGGGGTCATGTTTTTGTGCTTATTGTAGACCTTTTTGGCTTGGAATGATATGGATGCATTGTTGAGTTAACTACTTGGAAGGAAATTTTGTCGTTTTAATTGCTTGAGGACAAGCAATAGTTTAAGTTTGAGGGTGTGTTAAGTCGGTATTTTACCCACTTATCTTGTCTTTAAACCCATACTTTTGCTATGTTTGAGTGATAAAAATCGTGTGTTTAACATCACTTACTTCTATTTTACAGGTTGCATGTGATTTAGAAGTAATGGTGAAGAAACCAAGTGGAAACAAGTCAAAAAGGAGCTAAAATGGACAAAATAAATCTGCCCAGTGAAATTCTCTTCGCGAACGCAAATGAGTGCACACGAACGCGATGAACCAGTAGCCAAACCTACGCGAACACATAGGACAAAACGCGAATGCGAAGCTGTACAGACTAATTTTACGCGAACGCGTAGGATACACGCGAACGCGATGTAGAGCAATAGAAACCTTCGCGAACGCGAAGGTACTTACGAGAATGCGATGAGTAGAAATAAGTAGCCTTACTATACTCGCGAACGCGATGAAGAAATCGGGCGTGAAAACTGGGCAGTTCTGGAATTTCACATTTTACCCCAAATCCATTAATACCCAATTCAGATCATTGTATATGGATCTTTGGTTTATTTTCAGTCCTCATAGACTAGAGAGAACATTTATTGAAGCTAGGGTTTTGCACACACACTTGGGTCTTGAAGATTGAAGCTTGTGGTTAAGATTTTCTTACCCATTTATGTTTATTTCTTCATTTCCTTGCTTTGTATTGTATATCTAAGAGTGTACTATTTATTTCCAACACTTGAACCTTGTTTATGAAAGTATTCATATTTAAAGTGTGGATTAAATACCTTGTTGTGC
>MU675741.1:5235-15495 GCA_026770625.1 Nicotiana glauca
ATTTTATTGGTCCAAAAAATTATCAATCAATCATATCAATTGACCGAAGCCAAAGCCGAAGCCGAGCGAGCGACGACGACGGCGGCGCGAGGCCCCTTCCTCTTATCTCTTTTTAAGAGCTTAAGGAAGTGCTTCTATATTTAAACCCAACAAAATGCTTGTCTTTAACCAATGAGGGACAAAGTGCAAAAGCTAAAGTTGCCTTTTCACCTTCTTCCCTTATTTCCCATTCACACCACCACTTTAACCCCAACAATCCCCCACATGAATGGGGAATGATGAACATGCATGAAAAATTTTGTGTGATTCGCAACTAAGGATTAATTGCATCGGGATAAGTAGGTTTCCCTTTGAACTTTCCGTAGTGAACATATATCGGATATACTCGGTCAATCGGTAGATTTGATATCTTTGAACCGTCGAGCTTTAGTGTATACCTAGACAACATATGTCACACAAATAATCCTTATCCATCTTTTGGTTCTCATTGTTGTGTTCGTTTTAGCCATGAACACTGCCTGGTTTCATAAGTGCATAGAGAACTGGCCTTTACTACATTCTCTTTGAAGCGGCTTACACTTCACACTTATATAGGTGATTCCTAAACGTGTTATCCCATAGATACACTATTTGATATACCCTATATCAAACTTAGAAATCATTAAAAAGCCTTAACGCTTCATCCTTGGTACTGAACATTGTCTGCATCACGAGAATGGACCAAAATTTTATTTGACAATGTTAGACTGTCACTAATGACTTTGTTTGATCTCCTTGAACCTAGATCGTGGGATCTCCAGTCTTCTAGGTAGAGTTACCGCCATAGTGACTTGTCCTCGGCCATAGTCCCATTCCCTTTGATGACTTTTCAACTGCCTCTCTAGGTAAGCCTTTTGTAAGCGGATCCGATACATTATCTTTTGACTTTACGTAGTCAATTGTGATAATTCCACTAGAGAGTAGTTGTCTAACGGTATTGTGTCTTCGTCGAATGTGACGAGATTTTCCGTTATACATAACGCTCCCTGCCCTTCCTATTGCTGCTTGACTGTCGCAATGTATGCATACAGGTGCCTAAGGTTTGGGCCAAAAAGGAATATCTTCTAAGAAATTCCGGAGCCATTCAGCTTCTTCACCGGCCTTATCTAAAGCTATAAACTCAGACTCCATTGTAGAATGAGTGATGCATGTCTGTTTGGATGACTTCCAAGATACTGCTCCTCCACCAATAGTAAAAACGTATCCACTTGTGGATTTTGTTTCAGTTGATCCGGTGATCCAATTTGCATCACTATATCCCTCAATTACTGCGGGATAATTATTGTAATGCAATGCATAGTCTTGAGTATATTTTAAATATCCCAAAACTCGTTTCATTGCTATCCAATGAGCATGGTTGGGATTACTTGTGTATCGACTAAGCTTGCTTATTGCACAAGCTATATCTGGTCGTGTGCAATTCATAATGTACATCAAACTACCCAACACTCGAGCATATTCCAATTGAGATTTGCTTTCGCCTTTGTTCTTTACAAGAATATGGTTTAAATCAATTGGCGTTTTTGCTTCTTTAAAGTCCAAATACTTGAATTTTTCAAGAACCATTTTAATATAATGAGATTGAGACAAAGCTAGACCTTGAGGAGTCTGTAGGATTTTAACTCCCAAAATTAAATCGGCAACTCCTAAGTCTTTCATATCAAACTTGCTAGTAAGCATGCGCTTAGTAGCATTTATGTTAGCAATATCGTTACTCATTATCAACATATCATCCACATATAGACAAACAATGACAATTTGATTTGGAGTATTCTTAATGTAAACACATTTATCACACTCATTGATCTTGAAACCATTTGACAACATTGTTTGATCAAATTTTGCATGCCATTGTTTTGGTGCTTGTTTTAATCCGTAAAGTGACTTCACAAGTCGACAAACCTTCTTTTCTTTTCCGGAAACTACAAACCCTTCAGGTTGTTCCATATAGATTTCTTTCTCTAAATCCCCATTTAAGAAGGTCGTCTTTACATCCATCTGATGGATTTGAAGGCTATACACGGCGGCTAACGCTATTAACACCCGAATAAATGTAATCCTTGTTACCGGCGAGTATGTGTCAAAGTAATCAAGACCTTCTCGTTGTCTAAATCCTTTAACAACTAATCTTGCCTTGTATTTGTCAATAGTACCATCAGCTTTCATTTTCCTTTTGAAAATCCATTTAGAACCCAAAGGTTTATTTCCTGGAGGAAGATCAACCAATTCCCAAGTATGATTACTTAATATGGATTCTATTTCACTATTGACTGCCTCTTTCCAATATTGTGCTTCCGAGGAAGACATTGCTTCTTTGAACGTTTGAGGCTCATTTTCCAATAAGAAAGCCAGAAAATCTGGTCCAAAGGAAGTAGCTGTCCTTTGACGTTTACTACGTCTTGGATTTTCCTCATTAAATGTATCTTCCTTTTCTTCTTCCCGAGGTCGCTTAGATTTTTCATTAGATGACTCACATTTCATATTATACGGATAAATGTCCTCAAAAAATTCAGCATTATCTGATTCAATTACCGTATTATTATGAATGTCGGGATTTTCTGATTTATGAACCAAAAACCGATATGCCTTACTATTTGTTGCATATCCTATGAAAACGCAATCAACGGTTTTTGGTCCAATTTTTACCCTTTTGGGTTTAGGAACTTGTACTTTAGCTAAACACCCCCACACTTTAAAATAATTTAAGTTGGGTTTCCTTCCTTTCCATTTTTCATATGGAATGGATTGTGTTTTGCTATGGGGAACTCGATTCAGTATTTGGTTAGCTGTAAGAATAGCTTCCCCCCACAAGTTCTGAGGCAAACCAGAGCTAATTAATAGGGCATTCATCATTTCCTTTAATGTTCTATTTTTTCTTTCCGCAATTCCATTAGATTGCGGTGAGTAAGGGGCAGTCGTTTGGTGAATAATGCCATTTTCCAAACATATTTCTTCAAAAGGAAATTCATACTCGCCGCCTCTATCACTTCTTATCATTTTGATCTTTTTATTTAATTGCGTTTCAACTTCATTTTTGTACTGTTTGAATGCGTCTATTGCTTCATCTTTACTATTAAGTAAGTAAATATAGCAATATCTAGTACTATCGTCAATGAAAGTTATGAAATACTTTTTCCCACTGCGAGATGGTATTGACTTCATATCGCAAATGTCCGTGTGAATTAAGTCTAAAGGATTTGAATTCCTTTCAACTGACTTGTAAGGATGCTTACCATACTTTGATTCCACACATATTTGACATTTTGAGTTATTGCATTCAAACTTAGGTAGTACTTCCAAATTAATCATTTTTCGCAAAGTTTTAAAATTGACATGACCTAAACGTTCATGCCATAAATTATTTGACTCAAACAAGTAAGAAGAAGCAGAAATTTTATTCATATCAATGGCAATTACATTGAGCTTAAAAAGGCCCTCTGTCAGGTAACCTTTTCCTACGTACATTTCATTCTTACTAAGTACAACTTTGTCAGAAACAAAAACACATTTAAATCCATTCTTGACTAGAAGTGATGTTGAGACTAAATTCTTCCGCATTTCAGGAACATGAAGAACATCCTTTAAGGTCACAATCTTTCCAGAAGTCATCTTCAAAGCCACTTTGCCTGTTCCTTCGATTTTTGCAGTAGCGGAGTTTGCCATAAACACTGTCTCATTAGGTCCAGCGGGATCATAAGAATTTAACAACTCTTTGTTAGCACAAACATGTCGAGTTGCTCCTGAGTCAATCCACCATTCTCGAGGATTTCCGACTAAGTTGCATTCTGAAAACATGGCACATAAGTCATCGATTTCATCATTCTTCTCAATCATGTTCGCTTGACTTTTCTTTTTGTCCTTCTTTGGTGCACGACATTCATTAGACTTATGTCCAACCTTACCACAGTTGTGGCAATTACCTTTGAACCTTTTCTTATTTGGATAATTCTTTGATCCAGACAGCTTCTTCCTCTTTCTACTTGTTGAAGCTTCCTCAACAACATTAGCCCTCATTATTACACGAGATTTCTTCTCAGCAGCCTTGTTGTCTTCTTCAATCCGTAGACGAACAATAAGGTCTTCAAGCGTCATTTCCTTGCGCTTATGTTTCAAGTAATTCTTAAAGTCCTTCCATAGCGGAGGCAACTTTTCAATAAATGCCGCAACTTGAAACGCCTCATTTATGACCATACCTTCAATCATAAATTTATAATTAGTACAATAATTAATATCTTGAATAAAAATATTAATTTGTTTTGTACCTTCAGCAAGGAGGTCATGAACAATAACTTGCAGTTCTTGAACTTGTGTTATAACTGATTTACCATCAATCATTTTAAACTCCAGAAATTTGGCGGCCACAAACTTCTTTAATCCAGCATCTTCTGTCTTGTACTTCTTTTCAAGAGCATTCCATAATTCTCTTGATGTTTTCATGACGCTATAAACGTTGTACAAGCCATCTTCTAGCCCACTTAGAATATAGTTTTTGCACAGGAAATCAGAGTGCTTCCAAGCCTCAATAACAAGGAAGCGCTCGTTGTCAGGGGTTCCTTCAGGCACGACTGGAACATCCTCTTGAATGAACCTTTGTAGACTTAGAGTAGTTAGATAAAAGAACATCTTTTGCTGCCATCTCTTAAAGTCTATACCCGAAAATTTTCTCGGCTTTTCCGCTGGTGGCATAGCCGTTGCAGGTGCAGTAGGACGGCTAGGAACAATAACAGTCGCAGCAGAATCACTTTGTTCCTCTCCGTTAGCCATTTCTGTCAATATGACACAAACAGATTTAGTAAATGGTGAAGTATTTAATTCTTCAAACCAAGACAACACAGTGAAGAGATTATTCTTCAAACCGATTTTATCACTGTGAAGAGATTATTCTTCAAACAGATTGATCACAGTGAAGAGATTATTCTTCAAACTGATTTTAACAGAATGAAGAGATTATTCTTCAAAAACTGTTAAGTAAACGACGAAGGTTTCAGACACTTTAACAATCAGAATAACACTGATATATATAAATAAGATTCTTTAAGCTTGTTAGTAAAACTTTAGAAGTGACGAAACCAGAAAATAAAAAGAACAGAAATGGACAGAATTATGTTCCGAGCCCACAAGTTTCTTGTGTGTCCTTAAAGAATCTTATCCCCTCACTGTTGCCCAAGGTTGACGGATAAATTCTTCCCAGGATAGAACGGAAGTTCCAACTTAGCGGTAGCGGCACTTCAAACCACTAAGTTATCGGCGAACTCAAAATAATGGAGCAAACCACACGAAGAACAGAACTTACTTTGTTTTAAAGTAATGATGCAGAAAGAAGAAGAAGCAGAAATTTTTCGGAGTGAAAAAATTCTGAAGGAAAGGCCAGATATTTATAGCCAACGAATTTGGATTGAAAGGGTGCGAAAGTGGCTTTTCATATTTGCAGGTGGCTATTCGTGAAAGACAGCCTTTCAAATGGCTGTTTAATTAACGCGGGAAGATTCAAAAAATTAAAGACGAAATAATTAATTAATAACGGTCATATTAATATAAAATATTAATATTTAATTAATTAATTTCATTTTATTGGTCCAAAAAATTATCAATCAATCATATCAATTGACCGAAGCCGAAGCCGAGCGAGCGACGACGACGACGGCGCGAGGCCCCTTCCTCTTATCTCTTTTTAAGAGCTTAAGGAAGTGCTTCTATATTTAAACCCAACAAAATGTTTGTCTTTAACCAATGAGGGACAAAGTGCAAAAGCTAAAGTTGCCTTTTTACCTTCTTCCCTTATTTCTCATTCACACCACCACTTTAACCCCAACAGTCTGAAATGTGACGTTAACGCCAAAAATGAGCCTGAAATGTGACGTTCTCTCCCTTTCATTTAATTTAATGTTTCGATCTAAGATAGTAGAATTTAGAAATAAAAACAGTTTCGACATATAAACTCTTGAAAAAGACTTGTGAATATAAAATAGTAGTAATATATACTCCCTCCGTTCAAATTTATTTGAACATACTTGATTGGGCACGAAATTTAAGAAAAAAATATGACTTTTGGAATTTGTGGTTCTAAACAAATTTAAATGGGGCTCAGAGTATTTGTGTGATTATAAAAACTTTTCATTAAGGGTAGAGTTGTAACTTTAAGCTAAATTGTTACCAAATTTAGAAAGGGCTTATTCTTTTTGGAACGGACCAAAAAAGAAATAGGTTCACATAAATTAGAACGGACGGAGTATTATTTTTAAAATAGATTAAAGGAAAAAAGTGTTTAAAATAAAATGAAGTGTACAATATCAATAATAGATGCTTATTTTCCTGTTCGTCTTTATCTTCTTCAGAGGATCAAAATAACCAATAAGATTGTCTACTTTATTTTGGTACAAACCTAACCTTTTCTCTCCTCTGGTTCTTGCTTTCATGATATTTAATTATTACTCTCTCCAGTCCAAAATAAGTAATTTTTTGGATATTTTTACACAGATTAAGTCACATTTTAGTATTATTTAGCAATAAAATTGACCATATTAACCTTTACTATCTTGCATAAATACTCCTAACACATATTCCAATACTATTTATTCCAAGAACAATGTAGGAAAAAAATAATTAATTTATTCTTCAAATCTGAAAAAAAATCTTATTTTGGACCTCGAAAAAAAGCCGAGAGTAACAACTATCGTAGAATTTCTCTGGATTTCCTCGATTCCTGTGCTTTTAATTAACAATAAACACAGGATTTTTCTGCTTTGATTCCCTAGTCTTTATTTTCCCGAACGACAGTGTTGTCACGTATTTACTGCTAGCCAATTAAAGTAGAACATCCACGCACAAATAATTACGGTTTCCAACATGAATTCGGCGTTCGGCAACCTAGTACTGTGCACGAAGCAATTGATGTCAGTCTTATCAGAATGATCTTGTACTAGTGATTTTACAAAAGCCCAATATCAAGCAACAACTTTTCGTGATTTTTCTCTTCAATTATTGATAGCCTTTTTTGCCTAGTAGGTCTGCTACTCTCAATCCGAAATTAAAATGTACTTCTTTGGACTGAAAGAACTAAAATCTCTAAGAGAAATAGTGATCAGTTTATATATATTGCCCTTTTAAACGTCATTATACCTCAACGGCCGTTTGCTCAGTCAAGTATAATGATCATTATTTTTTTATTCCTACACATTTCAATTCTTTAAGTATAAAAGAATCAAATTTTGATTCTGGACTCCTACTAATCCAATCGTTTCATAGTTTCTTCTAATCAAAAATGTTTCTTGATATTTCTCTAATATTAATATTAACTTCATTTCATTTTATACAACATTCTTTTTTTTTAAACTTCATATCCAATCAAATACCACCATATAAAAATAATATTGAATTCTTTTGACTTTTCTGCTTACATTCTTAGTGGAAATTCTAATTCCAGTACTGCTTAAAATTATTTCTTACATATTTTGGATGGTAATAGATGCTTGCTAGAAGAATACGGGAAACATCAGGGTAAGCTAGTTACGTCAATATTCAAGAGTTTGGCATCAGACCTGAACCTAGGACCAATACAGACTCAGTCTCATCTCTCATTAGCCACTGGTTTACTGAGGGTGTATCGTTACCCTCGTTGCCACGAGCCAGAAGGAGCGTGGGGGATTGACGTCCACACAGATAGCTCAGTCCTCTCCATTATTCACCAAGATGAAGTTGGAGGCCTTCAAGTTTACAGCAAAGATCATCAATGGCTTGACGTCAATCCTCTGCCCAATACACTAATTGTCAATATTGGTGACATGTTGCAGGTAATTCGTCCGCTTTTTCTATTTTTTTAGGGTTAAATGGTGTTTGGTATCCGCATATCGATTATTTTAGATTTGCACTGCTTAAAGCTCATTAAGTAGGAAGCACTACCTATAATAGGATCTTTTCCATTTACGGAGCTCGAACCCTAAACCTATACTTAAAAGTGAATGGATCCTATCTATCTTACCACATCTCATGATTGTATCCATTGCATTTTATTTTTTTTTGTACTCCTTCTGTTTCAATTTATGTGAACATGTTTGATAGGTCGCATAATTTAAGAAAAAATGAAGACTTTGGTTATAAACAAGTCCAAATAGAGTATTGGGAAACTTACACAAATGCCCCAAATAAATCTCAACTTACCAACCTCTAGCCATTAATCATAAACTTACCAAAACTAGCCAATAATAATTGAAAAACCAAATAATAGGGTTCTTTCTCTCAAAAAAGCACATGCAAAAATTACCTTCATATTTTTAAGTGTGATTAACAAAACTAGATACAAGACGGAAAGAAAAATTTATGGATGAGGTAGCAAATAAGGTGATGAAATACAAAAAATATATATAATATTCTAAAAATCTAAACAAAAAAAGGAATTTTTTCAATGAGTATAGTTGAAATTCATTGAAAATATATAGATAAGTCGATATACAAAATTTGACGAAGATTGGAGGTGATTTGGACTGATTTTGTATCAAAGTTCGTTATTAAAGCAAGTTCAAAAAAGTATTCATGTATCACTCTCACACAGGTATACATGGATATATATGTGATACAAAATAGATACAAATATGATACATATGGGATACACAAATGATACATAGAGTGATACACATATTATTTTTTTTCATGTTTATTTTTTACCGAATTTTCAATTCAAATCATTTCAAAACTTCACCAAATCATCCCAAAGTTGAGATTCAAGCTCCTTAAGTTGTCGTTAATCTATCCTAATAACACCCACTCAAAACAAAGCAAAAATTTGATAATTTTTGTTAGAAATAGCTAATTGGCTAATTTGGCTAATATTAGTAATATTTTATCAATTTTTCAATTTTGTAATGAACTACCTATAAATGGACATAACTGGTAATTTTCCTAGAGTACTTGTGTGGTTTTATATGGTAAGTTTAAACTAAATTATTATCAAATATAAAAAGAGATCATTCTTTTTAAAACATAAAAAAAAAAAAAAAATGGTTCACGTAACGAGTAATTTTTAACTCTCATAATGGCCGCTGTCCTTGACTCCTTGTTTTATCATAAAATATTCTGGAAAAATATAAAGAAGTGAGAATAGGAGTTCTAGTATTATCAACCATGATCTCGTCAAGCTTTTCATCATCATCGTTCAATTTGATGTACTGACATTTTAATTTATATGTATAATATATTCCTTATATTTTTGGGAAAGCGAGTTTTACCAACCATGATAACATTAATTAATCTTTCCATCATTATAGTACAAAGGAGTGGGCTGACATTTTAACTTATATAGTGCTTTTTAGCATATATCTAGTACTAATATTTTTTAATCATTATATAATTTATTGGGCAAACGTTTAAGTCATTTACTAGTCCCAATTTTAACCTTAAGGACCAGAAACAAAAACTAGTGGCCTTATATTATTACATCTTCTCGTTGACAGCACATATTATAACTTATTTACCTAGTAGTTCTAGATATAACATTGGAGTGCGCACTTTTAGCAGTCATCTTAACAATTACTGTCGCAACTATATTAGCAAATTAGATGATGGAACTTAGGGGCGGATCAAGCTTCCAGGTTATGGGTTCCCGTAAACTTTTTTTCAAATTAAATTCTATATTTGTATTAATAAATACATTAAATATCTATAAATATTTGGTCGGGAACCCAGTTAGTATTGCATATTCAACTCGAGATCATTGTAAGAACCCATAAACTTCAAATTTTGGATCTGTCTCTAATTGGACTATAATTTATTGATTACACTGACAATATAAAAGAAATAACATTATTAATGTTGTTTTATCTATTAGGGCAAGTTGTTTTCGTTTTTATGAGGTTAAATTAATGTTTATGATAAAGATTTATTTGTAATTATTTTATAAGCAATCTGATTGTGTAAATATATTAAATTTTGTTACAGGCAATAAGTGATGACAAGTATATGAGCGTGAAGCATAGAGTGAAGGTGAACAAACACAAAGAGAGAATATCAATAGGTTATTTTGTATTCCCTGCCGAAGATGCTATCATTCAAAGCACAAACTACAAGCCCTTTACCTACGCCGATTTTCGAGCACAAGTTCAACATGATTTGAAGACAGTAGGTATCAAGACTGGTCTCCAGAAATTCAAGTTTACTACTCAAATCTCTTAACTGTGTGTCATAGTTTTAATTGTTGGGTTTGTGGGGGGGGGGGGGGGGGGGCAAAAA